>CABFPE010000824.1:166560-186605 GCA_900660155.1 Hofstenia miamia
AAAACTGAATTATTGATCAATTTCTACATCCAGGTATTTTACTGATTTCATTCCTTTAATACCAGGGCCTTCTGTAGAGACTCTAATATGAATATCACTTGTTTCAACTTAATGTTTTTTTGTGGAAAAATTCATTGTCAGCTTGTTTTGTTGGAGGTATTTTACAATTGCCTGGGTGTTTTCTTCTAAATTTGCTGTTGCTATTTGTGGATTTTTGTGTCTATTCATTACACATACATCATCAGCATACTGGATTACCTCACTGCCTTGTATATGCATAGAGATATCATTGATATACAAATTAAAAATATGGAATGAATTACAAATACATCAAATAAATAGATTTAAAAACTTTAAAATTGATATTAAAAACTACTTTTACACCTATAGTATAAAAAGATTGAAATGGCGAGGTTGTCAATTTTACAATCCTGGTTAATTCATTAATAGAAATTAACAGCGTCATAGCCCGAATTAATTATCATTATTATTTGTAAATATTTCTTGTTTTTTTATATTTTATTTTGTTTGTACTTCTTTTCTTGACGCTTTCTAAATTATCACTATTTTTTATTCAAACAATTTCTGAATAGATTTTTCTATTTTTTAAAAACAAATCATATCCGGTATTCAAAAGACATATTAGTCAACAATCCACTAGGTAAAGCAAAGGGTGGGAAGTTCTATTTCTAATACCGAAATCATTTAAACCAGTAATGCAATAATATCAGGAGTAATCTAGCAACAAATTTCGAAAGTCTATGAGTAGAAATTAACAATCCAATTAAGAATTCGCAATTTAAAAAAGTTGTTAGATGTATCTTACTATCAGTTCATTACATCTTTCGAGTTGCGATTCGTCTTCTAGAAATTTTGCTGTGATAAAAACCCGTGAACTGATAAATTATTTTAAATTAGCACTCTTCAGAAAAATAACTTCAATTGTATTCTGCAACAAATTCAAGTACAATGTTGAAAAACTTTTAAGATAAGATAAGATAAGAAAATCTTTATTAAGAGAAGGTAAAGCAATTAATACAAACTGATGGCTTCTCAAATAGCGTCATTAAAAAAAATAAAACAAAATCATACTATTTACAAACATATACATTGCTAAGAAGAAGATCTCTTCAAATTTGAAAATAGTACACTCCCGTAATTTAGGTGGCTCATAACAAATGCGTGGAATAGCTGAATTATTGCATGAGGAGGTAATAGGTCAGCAACCTGAGAAATAGTTCTTATGCCAGCAGCAATTTTTTTCTGTGTAGATTTAATGTGCTCGGAAAAAGAAAGTTTTGAGTCAATTTTTATTCCTAAATATTTGAAAGTATCACTTGTAGAAATAATTGCATTTTTTATAATAATTGCATTTTTTAGAAATTTCTAATTGGATCTCAACAAATTTTGTACAGAAAAGAAATTTATGGTTATTTCAAACATCCCCACATAACAAACCTTCGATAACTTAAACTTCTAAGGCTTTGATTTGCGAAAAAATATGAAATTTAGAAATTTTAAAAATTCTCAAACTCATGGTAATGTTGCTGTATATAAAAAGGCTAGAAATGTCTCCAAAATTGACTTTCGCAAAGCGTACAACCAATACATTAGATCGAATATGCTAGTTTGCCAAATCAAAAGCAAAATGCAGGTTAATTCACGAGATCAGTATTATAATAAAAAGTTTGAATAAAACTCTATTGTTGCTTCTAAAAATTCATACGAAAAAATCATTACTGATGATTATGAAATTTCTAAAGAATTAAGTAAGACATTAATTTATGACAAGTTAATGTCCCAATCGCAAAGTATGAAAGCAAACTGCAAATTTTTGCTAAAGCCTGAATTTTGTTTTCGTTTTGAAACAAGTTTTAAAACCTTAAGAGCAATTCTCAAGCATAAGCCTAAGAAATCGAGTGTTACTTCTAAAGTTCTTTCTTTGGCTCATAAGAACGGCACAGGTATTTTAGCGAGTACCTTAAATTATATCTTTAACGAATGCATAAAAAGTAATTACTTCCCGGATTGCTCTCCTAATTTTTGTACGAAAACGTTTCGCGCAAAATTTTTACAGCCGAATTTTCTTTCCTCTTCTCAACTTGTTTTGAAATTATTTAATCAATTTTTAAGATTAAATCCAACAGATAAAAATTCCCTCCATCGTTCTCTTATGGGTTCTTGAAATGACTGCAGACATCATTGCAAATTCTTTAAATTTCATCTTTAATGAATACTTAAATTCTAGTTTCTTCAGGGATAATCTAAAACTTTCTCACATTATTCCTATTTTAAAGAAAAATGATCCTCAAATTGTTGCTAATTATCGATCAATTTCAATTACTTTTCCAATAAGCAAAATATTGGAAAGATTATTACATAATCAAAGAACTGAAATTGAATAAAGTATATTTTATTATAAAAAAGTTCTCAATAACCAATTCACTATAAATTCTACTGAAAAATGGAGAGCATCGCTCGATTTTAATAAATTTGCAGCTATAGCCTGCTTATATCTCTCAAAAGCTTTTGATTCTCATATTTTTTAATTGAAAACATATCTCCTTAGGACTTCCTTGTAGTAGCAAGCTATTGATAACTAATTACCTCAGTAATAAATTCCAGGGAGTTAAATTAAATGATATTTTTTACTAAATGGGATGCCTTCTTTTATTTTTAGTAATTATGTAAATGGCATTTATTCCATACCTAATTGCAATTTAATTTAATATGCCGACGACACTTGCATTTTTAACGATTGGACTAGCATCATTAAATAAATACAAATCACAAATTACAAAAACTAATCTTTCAAGCTATATATAAATTACCATAGTATAATTTTAATAACGAGTTATCGTATAGTCATTGTTACAAAATTTGTATCCTAGCCATGACTTGCCAAAAATATATTTTTCTTAAGGAAGACTTTTAAATGCTCTAAAAAACTTCAATTCTTTAAAGTATATAATTTTGCTAGGCAGAAATTCTAGGTTCGAATGGCGACATTAATGAAGAGGATATCTTTAAAACATTTTTCTCATACTTAACACATGTAAAAAGCTTTGATCTTGAATTCTGTTTATGAGTAAATCCCGGTAATTTAATCGTATTATAAGGAGGTAGGTTTTTGAATAACTTGAAGAATTTCAGCGGGTTTTCAATATGACTAGTTGTTTTGGAAAGAGAATTGATCTAGAAATGTAATGCCTAGTTTTGATGAATTTTTCCTGAGATATTTAATGTCTATTTTAATTGAATATCAAGTTTTGTTTAGAAATCACATCTTTTAGGTCAGTAAATAAAATGTTGGGTAATTAATTTCTCAGACATTTTTTAATTTAATCTCTACAGATTTTGCCCTAAAAGGAAAATAATGGTTAAATTCATAACCAAATCCAAAGCAAACAATGCTTCTTCTAACAAACCCTGGATAATCTGACACTTGTAAAGCTTTGATTCGCAAAAAGAACAAAGCATATAAACATTTTATAAATTCTTAAACGAACAAGAACTTTGCTGCCTAAAACAAGGCCAGAAATGCTCGAATATTGAATCTCGTAGGGCATTCAATGAATTCATCAAAAATGAGTATGCGCATCTTCCAAATAAAAAGTCAAAATGGAAGCTAATACAACAAATCGCAAATTTTAAGCGATCTAAATCAATCTCAATTGATGTGATTAAAGATCAAAATGGAAATAATCTTACCGACAATTTAGAAATATCTAATGAACTAAACAAAACTTTTGTCAACCTAGGAAAATACAACCTCTCCTAATTAAATACAAAAGCCTTTCACACAAAAGCTTTGCACCTGAATTTTTTTCCGATTCTCAACTGTTTATGAAATTATTATATCAATTCTTAAACTTAAGACCAGCAAATTAGGCAGTCCCTCAGATATCTCCTCATGGGTTCGTAAAATCAATGCAGATATCATTGCAAGTCCTTTAAATTTCATCTTTAATGAATCTATAAAATGCAATCACTTGCCAGATTATCTAAGACTTGCTCACGTTACTCGTATTATTAAGAAAAACGATCCTTCAATTGCCACTGATTGTCGTCCAATTTCCATTACTTCTCCAATAAGCAAAATATTCGAAAGATTATTACATAATCAAATAATTGAACATTTTAATAAGTATAATTTATTATCAAACACCTTTCTTGGATTCCGCAAAAATTTTTCAACTAATACACTATTACATGCTACTGAGAAATGGAGAGCATCACTCGATTCTAATAAATTTGTAGCTATAGCTTGTTTAGATCTCTCAAAAGCCTTTGATTCGATTAATCACAACATACTAATTGAAAAACTATCTTACTTAGGATTTTCTTGTATTACTAAGCAATTGATAACTAGTTACCTCAACCAAAGTTTCCAGAGAGTTAAATTAAACGATATTTTTTCTAAATGGTTACCGGTTTACAATGGGGCGCCTCAAGGCACGATTCTAGGTCCCCTTCTTTTTAGTATTTATGTAAATGGCATGCAGTCAATAACAAATTGCAATCTAATTCAATATTCCGATGACACCTGCATCTTCAACGATAATACAGGGTGTCCTGTTTTAAATTGAAAAAGTAAATTGTGGAAAACTTTTGCATTTACAATCAAAAATTGTTGTGCTTTATGTCAAATGAAAGATAAAAGCCGGGGATTTATTTATTGTAAAAAATGTAACACATAAGCAATACACAGAAAATGTTAATTATTCAAATAAATCACCTTCGTTCTGAATGCACAGTTCGCAACGCGTGATGATATTATCAATGGTGTTTGAGTAAAAATGTGGTGAAAGAGATTCGACAACATCTTCTATGCATTCTTTGACAGATTGAATGCTATTGTGACTTTGTGCACAAACCTTTCCTTTCACATATCCCCAAAATCAAGAGGGGACAGATCGGGTGAATATGCGGGCCAAGAAAATGCAGAGTTTCTGCTGATGAGTCTGTCTTTAAAGTGTCTCTTCAGAAAAATCATTGAACTGTGAGCAGTNTGAAAGAGATTCGACAACATCTTCTATGCATTCTTTGACAGATTGAATGCTATTGTGACTTTGTGCACAAACCTTTCCTTTCACATATCCCCAAAATCCAAAATCAAGAGGGGACAGATCAGGTGAATATGCGGGCTAAGAAAATGCAGAGTTTCTGCTGATGAGTCTGTCTTTAAAGTGTCTCTTCAGAAAAATCATTGAACTGTGAGCAGTGTGAGCAGTAGCTCCATCCTGTTGCAGAACTGTGGAAGAATATTTCTTTCTTCTTTTTAGTTGAGGGATGACAAAATTCTTTAGCATTTCCTGATAACTGTCAGCATTGACCTTGCCATCAAAGAAATATGAGCCAATTGAAAATTTTTTGGTGAATCCCATCCAGACCATTACTTTTTCAGGAATTTGCTTTAAGACGAATGAATAATCAGTAGGCTTTGTGGTAGACCATACAGAACAATTTTGTTTGTTGAAACTAGGGTTAATTGAAAAAATTGCTTCATCAGAGAACAGAATATTGGGAAGAAATGAATGTGAATTATTGTGTTCTGCAAGAAGCTTCTGACAAAAGATTATCCGCTCATCTCNCTTTGGTATGAAGGTTTGTATGGATGTAATTTTAAATCTTTTCTTAATATCGAATGAACTTTAGACTTGGAAAATTGTACTTTGTCACTTATTAGCCGAGTACTACTGCATTTGTTGATTTTGACATGTTCTTCAACAACATTAATGTCTTCTTGAGAGCGTCGGTTTCTGCTGTTTCCTTGAATCAAACAAGATGAAGTTGATTCAAATCGATTTATCATTTTCTTTACAGTATTATACACTGGGGCATATTTATTCTTCTTTATGTTGTTCGCTGTTTTGTATGCACGAATAGCTGCAGTAACGTTTTCATTATTCTGGTAGTAAAATTTAACCAATTGCACATTTTGACTAACCGAGTTTAAACTGTCATTCATTTTCTAAAAAATTACAATACATAAACAAATCCACATACCAGTAAAACAGTTTGATTAAATCATCCAATCAAAATCATGCACTTTCGGTTCATTAACACACAATTTACTTTTTCAATTTAAAACAGGACACCCTGTACATCAATGCACCTAGCAGTGGACTCAATAGAATTCAATTGCAACAAATTGTCAAAATATTTTTCAATGCATAAGTTGATAATTAATTAAGCTAAGACGGAATTTTGAATTTTACAGCCCAATAAAAGTAACTACGGTGTTTCCAAAGTGCTTTTGAAAATAAATAATGTTAATGTACATACTGTAGACACTTTCAAGTACTTAGGCGTAGCCATTGACTCAAAGTTACAGTCCAAAACTCACATTAATATGACAGTTAGAAAATTATAGGTATAAAAAGTATGACACTAGTAGTTAAGCAGTTACCACCATGCGCGATTATTCAATTCTTCCATGCTTTTATCATGAGCCACCTTAATTATGCAAACATTATATTTACTGATCTAAAGGGTGCGCTTTATAGAAAACTTGACATTCAATTAAAATGCACACTGAATATCTCAACAGAAATTTCATCGAAAACAATACATTACATTTCTAGGTCGATTCTCTTTCCAAAACAACTCTTGATTTTGAATTCCCTGTTAACATTTTTCAAGCTAGTAAAAAATCTACCGCCTTATAATACAATTAAATTCCTGGGATTTGCGCATAAGCAGAATTCATGATCAAAACTTTTTGCATGTGTTAAGTATAGGTGTTAAGCATAGGAAAAACGTTTTAAAGAAATCCTTAATTAATGTCGCCATTCGAACCTGGAATTCGCTACCTAAGGAAATTAAGAGCATTGAAAAATTTAAATCTTTTAAAAAGCATTTAAAAATCTTCCCTAAGCAAAAATATATTTCGGGTACATCATGGTTAGGATATAAATTTTACAGCAATGACTATACAATAACTCGTCATTAAAATATCAATATAAAGTAATTTATCAACAGCCTGTAAGATTTGTTACTTTCTCTAATGTATGTGGATTTTTATATACGTTTTTTGAAATTATTTACGCTATTCAGATAAATTATCAGTTATTAAATTGTAAACATTTATTTGAATATAGAGTCTCTTATCTTATCATATCTTATCTAAGATGACCTGTAATAAAAGCATTGAAGAATTGAATTATCACACAAGGTGGTTTGTTTTACCACGTTATATTGCAATAGTATCTGCTGACTTTCTTGAACTAAGAAGTACTCTAACAAAGTGAAGTTAATTAGTGAACTTTCTTTTACTTTTGAAAATGGTTAAAACCACTTTAACTGAAGTGTTGAATTGTAGTTACGTAAATACTTTAAGTTTAATTGAAGTAAAACCGTTATTTTAACTACTTTCACTCAAACTACTTCTTATTATCTTAACTCAACAAAAGCTTCAGCCCCAGTTGAGAAACTGTTAAACATCTAATAAAACAAAATGGGCTTAAATTGTTTCTATAAAGAAAATCACAAACAAATGAAAAAAATGTTTTTATAATAAATATCAAAGAAATAAACGTGAACTTCCATAGGAAAACTCAATTAAGTTTAGGGGCGTTTACTCAATGATAATATGCTAATGGCTATCATCTAAACTGTGAACTCATGTTACTTAAAACCCTCTTTTGGAAAACTAAGTTGAGCTAAACTCATTAGGTGGCTCAAATCTAACACTGAGGCATTCAAGTGATGTGAGCAGCTTTTGTAGTGAAGGGAAGCAGATTCTTCTGTGTCTTAGACGTCCCCTCCCCCCCCCTCAGCAGACACCACACGATCTAATATAAATTCACAAGCAAAATAAGCAAGAAATATTAAATCCAACAATCCCAATGTAGCTAAATTTCAATTACACCATTTCCAGATGACATTTAGAAATCATAAACTTGCATTTAGAAATTCTCATTTTTATATAGAAAGCGAAAACTACAAATATAAATGGTCAATTTGCATTTAGAAATGAAAAACTACATATAGAATTTAGCACTTATCACCTAGAAATTGTCAATATTCATTTTTAAATCAAGAATGACATTTAGAAAATCATAGTTTACATTTAGAAATGAAAAACCACATTTAGAATTTGTCAATTACCATTCAGAAAGCATGAATTAACACTCAGAAGCGATCAACTAACATTCAGAAATCCTTAATTACATAGAAATATTCCATATTCACAAGTTGTTTTTCTTGTTGTCAAGCTTCAATCTTTCTTAAAACGATAAAATGTTTGGAAATAGAACTGTAAGTCATAAAATAAAATTTTAACATTTTCATTAAATTGGTTTCTGATAGCACAGCATTCACATTTAAACAATTTGTTTACAATTCGATGAAGTACAATAAGAGATGTGATACATCTTTTCAATAGTAACAGGAATTATTTACATTGGCCAGTTCAATTTTTGAATTGTTTTACCAACTTCAAGAATCTTAAGATTTGTTATTATCACTTATGAAACTTCAAATAACATCATACTCTTAAACTAGCACAAATATATAGCCTTTTGAACTAAGGCTTCAATGCACAAAGAAATGTTTAAATAACAAGACTATTGTTTAGTTACATATTGTGGCATCGGGTACTGGTTGTTAGTATCAGAAAGCCCAAGTCTTTTTCGCTTTAACTTGTAATTTAGAAATATGTTTATAAGACCAAGCATTTAGTGTAAATAGAGAACAGTTTTAGCTACGTTCAATTGTTCAATTGTTGAGAGGACTTGCATGAATCCCAGTGAAGTTACATGGTGACCCTGATGTGATCCGAGCATGCAAACGCCTGAACTCAGCTCTCCACAATAGAAAGGAGACAAGTCAGTTTGATCAACCTGGCGTCCCTTCGTAATATGGATCCCAACCAAGAGAAGACGTGTGAAGTTTTCCTTGTTGCATGATTTGAACAAGGAGATGTCAAGTTTATAGGTTGACCTTGTGGGATGGATCTCAGATAATGCAAGTTCTTAAAAAGTCGAATCTTCAATAACATAAGTCCTTGACAACATGTTCCCCACAACCCCTACATTTGGAAGATAACAACGAAGCCTGACCTGGGGTGGCATGTGGCATTGGGTACTGCATGTTACTATCAGCCAGACCAAGTGTTTTCACTTTAACTTGTAATTTGCAAATATATATATATTAGACCAAGCATTCATTACCTCCGCCAAGGAGGTTATGTTTTTGGTAGCGTTGGTTTGTTTGTTTGTCTGTTTGTCTGTTAGCAACTTTACGGAAAAAGTAATTGATGGATTGACTTCAAATGTTCACCAGAGGTGCGTCTCCGCCCAAGGAGGAATTCATTAAATTTTGGTGTTGATCCTGCATGGCGGAGGGATGCGCTCTTCGAGTGCTTTTCTAGTTGTAAATAGAACACTTTTAGCTATGTTCAATTGTCAAGACAACTTTCTGTCAATCCAAGTGATGTTACAATATAAACTGTTGTAACAGTGTACATATATCTTTATTCTTAGGTGAGGTTTAATCATGATTGTGCAATTTGTAGAAACGCTTTGTAGAGGAACATTGTTTGTGATGTTAATCCATGCAAACATATTTTCCACGAAAATTGCTTAAGTAAATGGCTAGAAGATAATAACAGTTGTCCAATATGTCATACAGAAATTTTGTTCAAAATCCAACTATCCAGAAAAATTTTAATCCTAACCATGATTTACCCAAAATGAATTTTTCTTTCAGCATAAATGCTTTCAATTTTCTTTTAAACTTAATTGCACTTTTAATCATTTTAATTTCATTTGGTAATCGATATCAATTATGAATTGCAACATTAATAAAAGATTGTTGCTTGATTTTTTTTACAAAATTTAATGCTAGTATAATGATTAGTTCTTACCTTGCACTTATGACAAAAGTTTGGAAATGTATTGAATTATAAGGAGATAATTGATTTGTTATTTTAAAAAGCTTGATCAAAATATTAAAAATAGAGTTGATTTGGAAACAGCATGAATGACAAAATGTAATTTCTTGTTTTGGAGGAGTTCTTCTGACAAACATTCAATCCCCATTTAAATTGTACGTTTTTTTACAAATGATTCTTTTAATTTTGAAAAAAGTATATTTGCATAATTAAGATTACTCATGACTAAAGCATGAAATAATTGAATCATATTGGCAGAGCGTAAATGCTCAGCTATGTATGATATTGTTTTGATATTCATTGTCATGCACTTTAAGATTTCTTATACTTGCAGCTTGTATGTTAATTTTAAGTTCATTGTTATGCCTAGATATTTACTGACTAATGAAATTCAAAGTCATATTCAGTCTTGCAAATGAATATTTTTTATTGGTAAAAAAATTCCATGCATTTCTAATGACTAACATATCTATACAATCATTAATTTAATTCATTTTTTGCTAATACAAAACAGGAAATTCTTTTTTATCAAGCAATTACAAGCATTTTAATTAAACTTTTGCTTTTTTAAAAACAAGATGGAAATTATTCAGTAAACTTTAACAAGTGTTTGAATTATAGGTATAATAAATCATTAAAAATTGTAATGCCTAAAGTAGATGATAAAAACAAATTCTTCATTTTCTGAATAATGAAGAACTCGCAATTTCTAATATTTAAAATTATGTAAGCACCTCTGGTATAGCCCACATTTTAAGAGAAGACAAAAGGTAATTTATTTCACAATTCACTTATAATAATCATTTATCACACTATTAAAATGTCTATTTTTTAGTTTATCTCATTGTTGATGTTATGCATTTGTGAGTTTGTCATAGTCTGCTTTGGCTTAAGATCTAATTTGAGGCAAATTTGTAAAGGCTCTGACTCTTAAGTATAATAGTAGTTGTGTGCCATCATTTTCTTTAGTGCCATTTTGTTGTAGTAGATATGTTTTGAACAGTGTGAGCCATTCTCTGAATGTTTGGCATTCTACATACAATTTTTCTGTATGTAATTGAGGGGTCTCAATATTTTCATGGCCATGTTGGGTGCATCATGCATGGTCTGGTAAAATTAAGACTCACTTTTTTGTTATTTTGTTAACCATTTGTTGAGGTGTTGGCATATGAGATGTGGGTCTTCCCTTTGTCTGGGAGGGGGTGTTAACAATGAAGGGATTGTTGGGTTTGCCATGTTTGTGGCTTGTGTTGTTATTTGATTTTCATTTGATCTTATTAGGGGGGTAAAAGATGCTAGAATGTTGTTTTTGAATTCATATAAACATTCTTTGTTCTTGGTCCTGGAATCTGTGCTCAAGATATTCCATGGAAACTGTTTGCATGTTGAGTGTTAGACCCATGGTTGGGGGAGAACAAAGAGAAATAACTTATGTTTCAGAAGTGACATAGCCAATTTTCTTTTAATGAAACACACTGAGAGTGAGTCATAATGCTTTTCAGATTTGCATTCTTTATACTTAATTGAATTACCATCTTTATGAAAAGATATAATCCATTTTTTCTTGATAAAGAGAACTGAGTTAAAGTAGTGAGATTTTCATATTTGCATTTTTGATTTGAGCATAGGAAATATAAGCAAGTGTGAGTTAAAGTAATTTTATGAATAATGAAGTTACATGGCTTCTGTCAAGGCCATAACAATTATTAATAATCATTAGAGAATCAATTTGAGGCAGTTAAGCTAACATGAATGATTTCCCCAATATAGGAACCAGTTTGCTTCCTGATGCTGAAGTGGACCTGATGTGGCAGTTAATAAGCAGGCCCCCTTTACTTGAGAATTTAATATGCCATGTTCATCTTGGCAAAAAACAATTAATTAAATGATAGAGTTTTGAGTAAAAACAGTTGAACCTAAACTTTTCTTAAACTGAATGTGCACACTGTTGGCCTATATATACAATAATTAATAGTTACTAAACAAAATACCAGCATAGCTGGAAAACAGACCTATTTACAAAAAATAAAATTCAACTTCATGAGTCACTGAGCTTGACAGACTTATTAACCAATGAGAATTAAGTAATTGAATGAATGAATAAAGTTTGATTTAATGTTGAGTCAAGGACAATGAAGCAAGGTGAGTTTGATTCACATGAATTTGATTGCTGATGCCACAATATATTATAGCATTGACTGAATTAGTTTTAGTGTATTTGCATAATACAAGTAACATCTATAGATTAAGGCATAAATATCTACTGTTTGATAGCACTGATAAAGAATTGTATAGAGAAAACTGCATAATTTTATTAGTGAATGAGTAATACTACTGATCAGCTGGGGGACAGAAAACCTAAGCTTTAAACAAATGAATAGGTGAATTAAGCAATTGTAATATGAAACAGTTTAGATTACACACAACTTGGCTTTTACCAGCACTAAATCTAACAGCCATTGAATTTAGGTAAAATTAAAGTAATACAAGAATGAATGCCTTCAAAGTAAATCATGGAAGAGCTGAACATATATTACAAGGCAGCATGCACTTGGTATCCCTCAGATGTATCCCCAACTCTTCCTTGATAGAAAAACAAATTTAGATTGACATGAAAATATTGGTAATTGAATATGAGAAAAAAAGAAAGCAACTGATCTTCACCAAATCAAAAGTTGCATAAAAAATGCATACAATTTGCCCTACATTAACAATTAATAAGCAATAGTAAACAATTTACCAAAAAATTTGGTAGCAGAACTACCATGAAAATTTCAGAAATTTCGAAATAATAATAAATGACGTCATCTGTCTCTTTTCTTTATAGGAGGTTTTGTCTAAAAGTTTATTATTACATGCCAGCCAAAGGCATTACTAAAGATTTTGTGAAATGAACATGTGAGAACAGAATGCAACTAAAAGTTTATAGAGTTTGTCTTAGATGTTGTTTGAAACTTCAATTGGGTAAATAAGGCTGTACACATTATCTAAGATTTGCAAGAAGTGGATGTCCTTCCATGTGGTAAGATCCTATTTGTGAGTCAGTTTAGCAAAGGTTTCAAGTTCTGTTGTTGGTTTATTCTTATACTTGATATATTTTACATTCTTGATGTGTTTATGTATTTCAATTGACTGTCTCAAGTTGTTGATATGTCAATCAAATATATCATAATATTTGTGGTAACCTCACTGGTAACATTACCAGTGAGTTATGATATTTGTGTTTCTATATAGAAATTTGATATGTTTTGAATCAGTTAGTCTGTCATCAGATCTGGATTATTAACTTCTGCTCATATCATAATTATGATTTCTACATTTTTGGTGATGGTGTAGTATTTGAAGTTTTCTCACCAAAGATTCATCCAAATTATATTATTAGATCTAACAAACAAGGTAGTGTTTTGTACTTTTTTATTAACTAATTTTTCCTTAAAATTTGCCATTTGTGTAGACAGTTTTGGTTGGCTGTTTACTGTTGAGGAGGAGGTGATTTTCTTGGTTATGGTCCTTGAGAATTTTAACTGCATTCTTAAATTCCAGTTTTTCTTTTAGCAAACATATAGCTTTATGACTGTTGTAATATAAGTGGTAACTTGGGATACCATGGTTGACAGGTGTGGTGTGTTTTTCTTTTGTGTACAGCATTATCACAGGGAGATCAATTATAGGTGGTTGTATACAGAGTTGCATGTGACAATTTTCTTTTCCAGCTCCAACCAATTTCCTTGAGTGTTAGTGATGTCAGCAATTCCAATTGAGATTGGTTAATTAACTAGTTTCCTGTTGATGTCTGTGACTATGAGGTTCTTTTTAGAGCAGCTTTAGGCTTAGTATCAATATTAAATCTGGTAGGTTCACACTCAAGGTCTAACACAACTTGTTGGGTGTAGCAGTGTCATTAGCACTTCCAGTTTGGTTTTTGTGAAGCATTTGGTAAAGAATTTCATCTTTATTATTTCTACATTTGAGACTTTAGCTTGCTGGTAAGTTCTTGGGGTAATGCTGATTTGATGTTTGTTGTTCAAATAGCATGTCTTGATTCTCTCCTCTTGACCACATGTGTGTGATAATTGCTTTGGTTTTGGTAATTTTTTTATTAGAGATTTTGTCAAGGACAACTTGTAACCATGGTTAAAAGCTGTAGAGTAGAATTTTGAGTAGGTCTTCTCCTTTGAGTTGTGATAGGGTTTTGTAGTTATATCAATAGTTTTTTAGGGAAGGTATCTTCTGGTCAAATCAGTTGTTTCTATATTTATACAAATTAAACTGAATGAGTACTCTGGATAGCAACTGGAAATGTATGAGTATAATGACATATTCTTCTTGGTGATGTTGTGGTTGTGAAAGGTTTTAATGTAGCTTTGAGTTGAGTGTGGTAGACATGCTTTTAGCATTTCTGTAGTCAGTGGTGAGTTGATAGCTGTATATACTTTATAGTGCACCTCTTCATGTGGTAATGAAATATATCTATTTCTCTTTCATGACCCTCCAGTTTATTTTGGATTATAATCAGCAATAGGTGTCCAAATGGGTTTTTGTAATTGATTAGTTTGTTAGATACTTTTTGAATCTGTTAATATTTTGTTTCCTGTGAATTAGAGGTTAAGTGGTTATTAGTGTTTCCAGTAGTAACCAGGTTTGAGTTTTCTCAGTAGAGGTGCTATGGTGATTTTGAAAAATCATTCTTTGGTTAATTTGGTACAAGTTTTCTTGACAAAAATGACTTTTAGTGTTGGATCATTGGTTAACAAGATACTAAGTAACCAAACTGTCCTTGAACTGTGATGCTGTAATTATTTTGTTAAATAAGCATTCAATTTTTAGTTGTTGCCTCTGCTCCTTATCATATTTAGATGCTTTATGTTGTATCCATTTTTAGTGGATACTATCAAAAGCTTGCTGAGATTGGCTAAATGAAAATTTACATCATATGTCTGTTACATTTGTATGGATGCAGTGGGGATCCAAGATTTCAAATGTTTGAATTTGTAGGAGGATGTCAATAGCAATTCCTTCCTCAGCAATAATTCTTTGCTTTGGCAAATTTCCTTTATCAAGTATATTGATAAAAAGAGATTTTTAATATTGCTCTTAGATGTTACTGACATATGTTGGAGAGTTGATTAGATAATGATGTAGAAATGTTCCAAGACACTTTTAGATTGAGTACATTATTAGGTATAGTTTTGTTGCTATCTTCTATGTATATAAATGTAACTGTAATGTTATTTGTTTTGGCAGTAAAAAGTTTTTGATTCATTTGTTGGACCATTTTAATATTGTTTTTGTCTTCAGATTTAAGAAAGTAAACAATTAGTAAGTTTGTCCAATCTATAATGATAGTGGAAATTTCTTCATATGCCTTTTGTTTTTCCTAAATTTGTAATATTCCATAGAGGGATGTTATGCTCAAAAGTAATATATGTACTGAGGGGTACTCTCTGCTTAACTCCTCTCTCATCCATTCTTCATAGAAAATTAGTGGGCTGATTTTTGGACATTTTTCTGCATAAATTTTTGTTGGTAAAGCTAAGTGGCTGATTTGATTTTCAGATATGCTCAGTAAATCAAATGTAAGCTCTTGAGTTTTTGTAGAAAGTTTGTTAGAACTAAAGTGGCATATATGCCTAGTGTAGAGTTACTCAGTGCCCCTTATTTATTTTATTTTGCAATTATTGGCACTCTCCAATTAATTTGGTGCTATTTGCCTTCTTTGATTTAGTGATTTTGTTAATTTGTAGTTTTTTGAACTTAAGTCTCAAATTTAGTAATTGTCCCCTCAATTTAGAGATTACATGTAATTGCTCATTTAATTTGAAAGGGAAACAAGTGAATTTTTGTAAAATGGTAAATATTTACCTTTTCTTGTAATAAATAGGGAACTTACTGTTATCAAACATCAAATAAATTTCATTCTCACTGGATAATGTTTGCTTTATTTTCTTTATTACTTTACTAACCTTTTTAGATCTGGTATCATTAATATGATAATAAACTTGTAAGATCCAGTGATAACGTGGAAGGAACTTTGCTGTGCCTGGGGTGATAACTTGCTCCTTGACAGATGTGAGCCCATATTGTGGTTGCTTTATGGCTATGAATAGGCATAGGGAATAAAAGAACTACAAAATCTATTGATTCTACATGCACATACTATCACACATTGCAAATATATTATGCTGTTGGCATACATGAATATGTGGTAATTACACGTTATTTAATATCTTTATTACATGAGCTGAGATAACAAACACTGAGCTAAATTTGTTTTATTGAGCTAGAAATTAAACTTAAGACACACAATTAGCCCCTTGGATGGTAAGGATGGATTCAAATGACTTGCCTTTGGCGAGATGCTGTGTGAATTGGTTGCTATCTGAACTGCCACTTTGGAAAGGATATCAGTTAATTTTTCTGCATTGAAATTGGCAAACTACCAATCTTCATTTGCTTTGTTAGAATATGGGCTGCTCTCAGTGATGGTAATTCTTCACAACCTTGTACTGCTTGAGCTGCTAGATGCAGACCACTGATTCTACACTAGTGGCAATGAAATATGGGGTGAAGAACTTCACCAACAGAGATTGACAATTTCTCTAAATGTTTTTGGTAGCTGGCTGATTGTCTCCTACTTTGATCTGAAGTAGTTGTACTTATTTGTGAGACAACACCAAGTATTTGAGGCTTAACTGGAATTTTTGAGATTTTTAGAGGAGGTTTAGATCTCTTCTTACACACCCTTTTTGATGTAGTAGGAGCTGTTGATGTTGATGAGAGATCATCACTAATCCCTGGGGCCATACCTGCTGTACTTAGTCTGGTAAAAACATCAGAGTCTGAGTTTGATGCACTTATACTAGGAGTCTTTCACACAACTTTCTCCATTTTCACTGGAGGGAGTCTGCCTAGCTAGCTTTGACATCTGGGGACAAGGTGTCCTGTAGACATGTTTCATTATCTAAAGGCAAAGATATACTGTTAATATACCATTGATTATCAATAATATATTGTTTAACTGCCTAAATAGGTTGTGTATGCATTGGTAATTTAATTTTTGTCAGTTGCTAGAAAATTTTTTCAGTTATATTATCATTAATTTTATTGAGGCCAGTAGCAGCATTCATTTCCACATTATCATTGTTAGAAGTGTGAAATTTTTCATGTTGTCAATTCTAACTTCTTTTAAATTTTTAGCAGTGCATTTGAGGTTTTAAAAATTTTTGATTTCTTTGTTACTTAAGAGGTAGCTATTATGAGGAAGCACTTTCTTAATTTCAAAGGGGCCAAATGAGTTGGTTTCCAATTTTTGTACTTGTTTAGCAGTGGTAGTAACTCCAGGTTGGAATTGATAAGTGAGATCACCAACTTTGTGAGGATCACTGTACATTAATTTGCTATAGGAAAATTTTTGTCAGGGGGAACTCTTTTTGGTGTTGACACAAATGATTTTGTGATTGAGGTGGAATTTTTCTATTAGTTGTTTGCAGTATTCCTGGTTGATCAAACCAGTGTAATTTCAGAATAACATTCCAATTGGTGTAGGAGCCTTGTGGCTGTATGAAGCTTTCTATGGGATCATTTTTATTGTATCATGAGTAGAGGTGTTATAGAAATATTCAATCATGGGGAGTACATCTCCAGTCATTTCCTCCAATCTTGGTTGTTGTAGTACTCACAAGTTTGATAAGAGTATGGTTGAGTCATTTAACACCTCCATTTGCTTGTGGATTGTGTGTTGTAGTATGGTTGTGGATGATTTTGAGATTTTTGATGAGACATTGGAATAGTTTGCTTTCAAATTGTACTGTGTGGTCTGTAATTAAGGTGTCCATAGATCTGAAAACACATATCCAATCTTTTATAATTGCTTTCACAACTGTTTGAGCTTTGATATTTTTCATAGTGAACTTTTTACTGTATTTTGTAAATTTGTCCACTGGTAAAAAAACATATGAATAACATTCTTCATCTTTAAATAGTTGTTCAATCTCCATATTAACAATTTAGTTCATTCACTCCAATGTTATTTTTTCAAGTTTGGGCATTGTTGTTGGAGTCAATGATGGTTTTGAAGGATGCATGTTTGCACCTGTTGAAAATGTCTTCAATGTTTTTCCTCAAGTACATTGTGCAAAATGCTTGTGGACAGGGATTTCTGTTTTGTACACTCTGATATGTACACTTTTATGAAACATTTTAACAACTTGTCTTTTATTGTATTTGAGAAAAGTGATTTTGTTTAAGTTCTTTGAAGTTGTTTAAAGGACACCATTCTCAGTGAGTAGACACTTATGTTTATAGTATTGAATTGGTAGGGGGTTGGTGATTTCTAGGCTGTTGTGAATTTTGTCAAGTATTTCTTTTAGGATGATGCCATTCAGTTGAGCTTCTGCTATTTCAGTTGGTGTAATTTCTTAGTGGACCATGATTGTGAGTAGTTGTAGTATCAGCTTTCCATTTTTATCTGCATTTGTGTTGGTAAGATTTTTGTATTGATTTTTGGTATGAAGCTAAATTGAATTTTGTCTTACACTGGTTTCTTCATGTCATGTTGGTTTTGTAGAAGTGCAGTCCATAGATCAGCAATATTATGGATTTTCTCTTTTTGATATATGATAGTGAAGGTGAAATCACTAAGATACTCAATTCATCTTGCAATAATTGTTGATTGATCAATAGAGTATTTATTAAGCCAACATAGACTGTTGTTGTGTGTGGAAACTGCAAAGTTTTTCTGTCCACTAAAAATTGGTGAAATGTTTTTAATGATTCCACTAAGGCTAAAATTTCTAATTTTGTTTGCTAGCTTTGAGTTTACATGAGAAATACTGAATGGGTTTCTCTTTTCCATCTTGCATTTGCCTGATGTAGCTCCTATTGCCACTATACTGGCATCTGTTTCAAATATAAATGTGTCCATAGTATTGGGACTATTTAAAGATGGCCTTTTCTTCATGAATAGTTTTAGATTGTTGAGCTCCTCTGGCTGTTCCCAGCATTGAAAACCAGTTTTAAAATTTCATTTCCTTTTTCACAGTGCTATTGATTGTCACAGGGGAGATTAGAATGTCATCTATGTAAGCCTAGGATTCCACTGTCTATTGTAGTTTGATTATTTAGGAGGATGTTCATGATGTATTGTTAGAAGGTTGTGGGAGCATTACAGATGCTGAAAGCCATATGTAACCACTCAAAGAGTCCCTGATGCATGATGAAAGCAAGTTTTTCAATATCTGATTCTTACATTGGAACCTGCCAGTATGCCATGCAGAGGTCAATTGTGGAAAATAATTGGTATTTAGCAACTCCATAAAGAATGTTGTCAATTAGAAGCAAAGGGTAAGCATCTTTTTTATTTGTGTTATTAAGCATCCTAAAGTCAATTCACAATCTGTGTTTGTCTCCTTGTTTTATAAACACTGTGGGAGAAGTATAAGGACTGTTACTTTTTCTGATGTTTCTGTTTATTAAGTAATTCACAATTTTTTCTTATTTATTCATCTTGAAGGTTCTGAGGCACTCTGTGAGAATGTTAATGAATTTTTTATTGGATGTGGTACTAATTTGATGTTCCATGCCTATTGCTTTGCCAATGCTTATTTCTTTATTGTTGAAGATTGATGCATTTTTGGTAAGTACTCATTGATTTTCAGAATTTGATGTTCATTTAGATGAGGATGTGTTTCTCTTGAAATTTTTGGAGCATTTACTCTGTGCTCTTGGTGGACTTTTGATAGTTCACAAGATAGAAATTATTTGGATTTCATTATATATTTATCAATAGGTATACTGATTAGTAAGTTGGTTCAGTTTAACATAGATATATTTATCATTTATATTTAGTGTAGCCATGAGTCTGATAAGATCTTTTACCATCAAAATATTAGTTAGCAGTATAATTTTGTTGGAGTTAATTCTGTGTTGGTTCAAAATAATGAAGTCACCATTTGTTGATGCTTATGTTTTTAATTTTACCAACTTCCAGTGGTTCAGATCTAATTGATGTTATAGTAAAGAGAACTAAGATGAAACTGTGTTTGATGTTTTTAATGATATTTTTGCATTTTTCATCTCCTTTGATGGTTAAAGTTCTGGCTGAGTAGTTTATCCCACAGTTATTTTTGATGAGAAAGTCTTGACTAAG
>CABFPE010000824.1:186626-213482 GCA_900660155.1 Hofstenia miamia
TTACCATCAAAATATTAGTTAGCAGTATAATTTTGTTGGAGTTAATTCTGTGTTGGTTCAAAATAATGAAGTCACCATTTGTTGATGCTTATGTTTTTAATTTTACCAACTTCCAGTGGTTCAGATCTAATTGATGTTATAGTAAAGAGAACTAAGATGAAACTGTGTTTGATGTTTTTAATGATATTTTTGCATTTTTCATCTCCTTTGATGGTTAAAGTTCTGGCTGAGTAGTTTATCCCACAGTTATTTTTGATGAGAAAGTCTTGACTAAGTATCATCTCATATGGAAGTGGTTGGTTATGGGTGTTGACTCTACAGATATCTTGTTAGAATTTGATAAGTTGTATTGTAATTAGGACTTTTCATATGAAGCCATTTATGTTGATGTAGTCACAAGAAGAATTAATGAGCAGCAATTCTTCTTTCTCTATGTTCCCTTGTGTCCATCCAATTTCTGTTGCACAATTATCTGCCATTAAAGTGATAAATGCTCCAGTATCAAAAGTGGATTTATATTAACACAATTTATAGTTAACAGGATGTGGTTTCTTTTTAAGAGATTGGTGACAATTAGACATTCCTCATTATTGTTTGAGGCCACTGCCCTTGTTAGTTTAAAGTATCTTCTTTGCTTCACTATGCAAATTCTTCTGTGTCTTTGGTGGTATAAAAAGCTGTTTTCACTTACAGCATATACCACTATCTTGCAGTCTAACTTAAGATGTCCCTGCTGTCCACATTGTCAACATCTCACTTTTTCCATATTTGTTGGCTTAGTTTTAATCTAATTTTCTATTTTGGTTGTTTTCATTTTCTTGAAGTTCAATTTGTGTTCTGGAATCCAAGTTCCTTCTGTACACAGCAATTTTTTTCCATACTAAGCTGGATATTAACCCATGTGTTTATTAAATTTGTGATAGAGTCTTTGGTGTCACATTTATTCTTAAGTGAGCAACAAAAGTCTGCTGACCTGCTCATCATTTGTGACAATACACACTGTTATAGTTATTTAGAGGAAGCAGTTGTTGGAACATAAATTCCAAATGCTAAACACATTTAAAGGTATAGTTTGTGGCAATGTGGATTTTTAAATAAACAATGTGATTTTCAGTGAGTTTTTAAGCAAAATAAAACAACATACACCATCTTGATTGTGAGTGATGTAATTCACTCTGCATGCATTTTAACTGTTTGCATCACACAGAGACAGCCATATGCTCAACAACATTCAGTGTTTGGACTTCCAAGAAGTGATGGTGCTGTGGAAGGAGTGGGCAAAGGGGACTCAGACAATGATGGAGTTGAAACATGAAATGTAAATACTTTTGAATAGTTTCATGATTAAAAAATATTGAAATATAAAATGTTGTCAATACTACATTGTTTTCTTATCTTAATTGATTTTTTAAATAACCTGATTTTTAAGATTTTTTAAACAATGTAAACAACATTGGTATAAGCTATGATTGAAGGTGTGTGGAATAAGCTAAAATTGCTGGTGGAAATGAAATTACCTTGCCATTCATGGTTAGAACTAATGTAATAGAGCAGAGGACCCAATATCTTCAAAATTTGGTTGATAAAAACACAGCAAAGCTCTCAGGGGAATTTTTTCAAAATTGTAATGCTCTATGTTTTTTGTTAAAATATTTTATCAGTTGATACTCTCTATTGCCATTGTATTATGTGATTCTTAGCCCATAATCCATTATATATAATATTTGGCTTTCTGTAAATGACATAAATAAATGCATTATTGAGAAAACTTAATTAAACACTTCTATGTGTTTATTAATGATTTCTGAATGTTAATTGATGAATCCTGAATGTTGTTTCCCATTTCTGAATATTTATTGAATGGTATTTGACAAATTCTAAATTAATTGGTGTGACATAGTTGCTACAATTTGCTTTTAGTTGCAATGCACTGATTTTATTTTTTGAATTTAAAATGCCCTAAGGAAATTCACCTGGATTAATTTGCTTACAATTTCACTCTTTTTGTTGTGCCTTAAAATTTTGGTGGGACAGAACTGATTTCATTTTTGCCTCAGACTACTCAATAAAAGAGGATCCAGATCAGCTGCTCAACTACAATTAATAATATGAAATAATGATAACTGCACTCTTCATTAATAAAATTGATAAACTGGCTAACTTTTGATGAAAACATCACATTAAGTATGACATCCTTTCTCAAAAATGATTTATTCTTCTTCTGAAAATATGGTAAAAATGGGAATAAAGTTTGAATCCTTTTAGAGAAACTACTAATGTCATCACTGTGTTACCATCTCCTGTATGAACAATATAGTTAGGAATTGTGTGATTCAGGTAAATGAATTTTCAGACTCTGGCACTGTAGGGTCTTTGTAGAATAAATTTCTGTCTTTGATACCTTGTTCCATGTTATTGAGTGATGCTCATACCATAGTAATGATTTCTATTCTATTTTACATTGCATACTTTCATATTTTCTTCTACATATCAGTAGTTGAGATCAAATGAAGCCCATTACAATGTGACACCCTGGTGCTCTTGAAATACCAATGACTATTTACCATGTGGACTTGCATTGATTCTATTAGACACCATCTATTGAAAAATGATTTAATAAAACAAATTGTAAAATTTATTTTTTGAGAAAGTTTTTAATTCTGGGAACTGGGCAAAATGATGTATTTGATGACAAAGTTCAGTAATAGATTTATGACATTTTCATTTTAACAAACAATGCTTTAAACATACAACACTACAATCTAATTCATTTTGTAAACTATGCATGGTACAATTGCATGCAATGATGCATTTCATATTTAAATGTAAACCAGAAAAATATTTGTCAAAGTTGATAATAATCCACATGTATAAAATATAACACAGTTGATAACTCTATATGAATTTTCTTTTTGTGCATACTTCACTCTTTTTCATGTCTTCCAATTTTACACAGGGTATCACTTTTTGCAGCTATATATTTTTTGCAGTTTTCATGAGAATTATGATGCACAAGTTTGCTATCCAGTGTATTCACAGCACTGTAGTTGATGTATTTGTATTGTGACGTCATCCCCAAAATACTTAAATATTATTTAATTGTTAAATAAATTTACTTCAACTGAAAATTGTAACAAATGATATGAAATTGTTAAAATTTTGCCAAATAGTTGAGGACAACAAGAGTTCAGTTCTGTTCTGACAGAAGATTTAAAATGACAAGCTATGTGTTTGCCAAAACAAAATTATAAACAGGTTAGTTTCCATTGGAAAAACCACCAAAACCTTGTGACAAATGAAGAAAGAAAAAAAAACAACTAAGAAAATGTACTGGAAAGTCATTATTAAAAAAATCTTAATTCATTGATATTAAATTTCTTCTTGAAACTTGAATAGTTTACCTTTAACTATTCCTTAAAACTTCTTTGAATTTTTCTTATTATAAGTTACACATTTCTTTCTATGTATTTTATCTGATATTTATACTTTAGTTTAATTATCTTTTCCTACGTATTATGTTACTCCCTAGTGTTTTTGATTAGCAATTCAACTAGAATCAAGATTCATATATGCTATCATATTTTGTCTTTATTGCATTATTTCAGATAGATGCAATCTTAAGTAACATAGATGATTGGGATTAGTAATATCTTTCAGCTGAATTCCAAGCATCACAATTGATGTTGCTGACTAAGCAATCATTCATCTTAGGTTAAATTATAGGAGTTTTTATTTGCCTCACTATCAGCATCCTTTTCATATAACAAATTTTGCAAGAATACAACCTAATTCAAACATTTTTATATATAACCCAGTAAGCAATTTATGTGGGAAAATGGTGGGGCCCACATGGGTGTTAATGGGGGGCCTGCCATTTGCCAACATACATTTTTTATTGAGAATGGTAATCAGTCTCAGTGGTTGTGAATTATAAAATAAATCAATGAATGAATAAATGAATATTCTTTCTTCTACTTGAATTATACTTATAATATCCTTTAAGATTAGTATTCAAGTAATTGAACTTGTTATAAAATGTTAAGATCCTTTGTTCAATTTTCACTCTTTTGCTAAATGAGAAATTTCAAACTTTTACTTAAACTGCTACTGCATTTAGTTAACTTTGTAAATGCTCATTAATTCAGTAGAAAACTGTGATCTTAAGCTGGCGTCAATCCTGGTCAGGAAATTGTATAAAAACCTTTACTTTTCTTTAATAAATTAGAGCAACAGTAAATATCCTAATGTACACTGTAAAGGTGTTGTCTAATTTAAAAATAATTTCTATTGTTAAGTACACTAAATAACAAAACCATTTACAGAATAGTTGGTATAAGCAAAGTTAAATAAATGCAATAAACTGTGGTCATAATTAAAGTTGTCAAGCAGTCAATACTCAACTGATAGAGTTATATAAAATTTCATTGAAAACCACAACTCTATGATGGACTTCTCACTCTGATTCCTCCATTACCACATTGGCCATCTTTGTGACACAGTGCTTTAACACAGAAGAAAGTGTTGAAACCTAAATACATAGTTTCAAGTAGCATAGGCCAAGCAAGTCTAGAACTGTGCCACAATAATCCTAATGTTAACAATCTTGTTGTATACATATTGGATAAGCAATGCTCCTTCACTTACTGTCTTATGAATAGAATAGAGCATCATGAGCACATAAGGTTCTAATGTAGAATCACTGTGTTGAATGTAGACAGAACTTTGCAAGATAACTTAGTGTCAAAGCAGAAGGTTGCTGAGGTGAGCATATACTAGAGCAACAGTGATTCTAGTAAACAAGAGAACACAGTTAAACTATTTCTCTATTTACAGATGCTTGAGTGTCCTATATACAATTTGTATTTACAATATTTACAAACATGAAAATAACTAGTCAATGCAAAAAGTACGTGATCTGGCTGATAAATAACAACTACCAACTGATGTTATATGCCACCCCAGTCCAGACTCCGTGATTTTTCATTGTGTACCCAATTGATGAGGATCTGGCCCAAATGTATCAATTTGACCACTCTTCTTTCAAACATGCAACACTAGGAGTAGTCATGGCTAACTCACATTGTTTGAGATCATATTATGATGAGGCATCAGATGGAACCTTTAAAACCAGGCCCATGTCCTGCATGACGCATCCCATACACCAATTGTGGCTGCCAATGACTGTGAACAACAAATAACAAAACAAAAAACCATCTTTTGGCACTGCAGTATTGATTTTCCTTCCAGAAAAATTTTACAGCAGATCACAAGGATATTCTTTATGACTTGACACCCATTTAGATAATCTCATCAGGGTCACCATGTGGAATCACAGGGTGCTCTAGCTACTCAAAGGTTAAATCAAAGGTTGCAGAGGCTGCCACTGTAGAGAGTGACCCACATTCTAACAAAAGAGAGAACATTGGTAGTTTGCCAATTCAGTAAAGAAAAACAGAAACTATCCACCAAGAATATGTTTCCTGCAGCAACAAATTCATATGGCATCATGCTGAAGCCATATCCAGGAAGCCATCCTTACTTGCCAAGTTGCTAATTGTGTGTCTCAAGTATTAATTTCTAGCTCAAATAAACAACTTAGCTCAGTGTTTTATTATCTCAGCTCATGTAAATAATATAACAAAAGGCATGTAGTTACCATGCATTCATGTTCGCCAATGGCTTATTATATTTTCAGTGTGTTATTTAAGTGCATGTATGAATATGAAATGATTGAAATAAAAGTTGTTAATCCCTACATGAACATGTAGCCATAACTTAAAGTGACCATGATTTGGGCTGCCATCTGTTAAGGAGCTAGTTGTTGCCCCAGACACAGTAGAGTAACTCCCAAATCATTGCTGGATCTTAATCAAAATTATTAAGTTAAAATGCATAATGAATCTAAAAGAGGTTAGCAAAGTTAATAAAATTCAAAAAGCAAACAATGTCAAAGCAAGAATAAATTTTATTTTGCATTCACTACAAGTTCCTCAAATATTTATAACAATTGCTTGAATTACTACCTGGCATTTGTTTACAAAACTTCACATGAATTCCCTTGCAAAATTAAGTGAGCAATAACAGGTCTGATAAAATCATGGGGACAAATAATAAATTGATCAAAATACTGCACTAAAAAATAAGAGAAATTAATATTGATAAATTGATAGCAAAAAAATTGATACGTCATCAGGATGTAACACTAAATTAGAGTGCCAGATAATCAAAATAATAAAAATAATCAAAATAGGGGCCCTGAGTGACTCTACATGCCCCCATTGCATGGCTAAGCTTGCTGTAGAAGTTGGACAGTGGGACCCAAAAATAACTTTTGTGTCTCCTCCACCATTTCAGCTGCTAGAACATCATCCCAGGATGAGACTTCAGCGTATTTAGGTCACCTATTAATTTCTCTCTGTGTGACAACTTCATTGCGGAGATGGAAAAATTCAATCTCAGACAGGCAGGAGCTAATAGGGTGTTTCTTCTCAAGTTGTTGAGCCTCCTTGTGAAAGTGTTGTAAAAACATTTGTATAGCCAAAGACCTTTTAAGGCAATCATGAGCATAATGAGTGTGTCAGTGTCTGAAGTGTGAGCATCTTCTGCACTGATCCATTTTTTAGGGTAGAAGTGTGTAAACACCTCTCACAGTAATCCCATCTGAGTAGCATGGTCCATAAAAAGTGAACAATACTTGTTGACTTGTTGGAGTGTCATTTCTTCCAGGTCATTTGCTTTGGCTCATAGCATTGTAATAATTTCAATCCATTTGGTAACAACATAATAATGTGTTATGTTTTCTACATTATTTATCCACATCATGTCACCTGATGCTTAGAACAAAATGAGGACATGTGGATCTAAAGTTGTGATTTTACTGTGAATTTTCGGTAGTTGGGTTGATATTGGCTGCCCTTTCAGGAAAATTTCCGTGATAGTTAGCTTCCCATCAATGTAACCTTGCTTGGGATTTCCTCCTTCTATTATGGTGTCCAGTGTCTCCTTATACTCCTTCATTTGCATAGCTTTTGTGATCTCAGCTGAGGTGGACAGGTAATTGATAAAGAGAATCTCAGTTTTCATGTGCACATTGTAATGGTTGACCAGCTCTAGAAACTGCCCTGTAGATCCAGGCTCTTATCAAATGAGGCAGCTTGTGCACAGCAGCATGTACTCAGATTCATGGGATGGAAATTTTGTCTCAGCAGTGGCTCCCCAGATATACTTTTTTAACATGTCCGAGAAATGTTAAGATTGGAGAATGAGACAGCAAGACAGTTTATGATCATCTGTGGTGGTGGCGCCCTAGCACAATTCTTGTCCCTATTAATCTTGCATAAAATTTCTCAAAGTGCTCCATGGCTTTCTTTGTCTTGCTGGGGGATGCTGGTAGAGAGCATGAGTGAAGCAGCCAGTTCTTGAACTTCCAAGATGCAGGACAAATTGCTAGCTCATGGGTACACTGTTTTGCTAGTTGCTCTCAGGTGGTTTGGTCAAGAAGCAGTTGAATTTGTGGATTGCACATGAGGAATATAGTTAGGATCCAAATGGCTCCATGTGACTGAATGGTTGGGGTAAATTTTTCTGAAAATAACTTTTCAGCAAGTTCTGCTGGTCCTGCAAGATGTATGAGATGTGTAGCTCCATGAGGAGCCTCTCTGCTGATCAAGAGTACTCTGAGTTAGGACTGTGAATCTTAATCATTGGCCATGCATTTTTGGGGCCTTCAATCTGCCTTAAGAGATGCCCAGATTTCATTGATTTTGGCAAGAGTGGTTGTGCTCTGGGAGAAAGCAAAGCTAACATGGATGTCAGTGACTGAGGCTAGGCCAGGCAGATTGATGTTTATGGACTTGAGAGTCTGAGCATAAATAGTGGCATCAATAATAAGCCTAGCCTCTACAGCAAGGTGATATGTGGGAATCTTCTTACATAGCAAGAGATCAGTGTAAATCAACTTAGTGATTGAGATGATATTAGTGCAATACATTCTAATGGGCTGATAGTAGTTGTTGTACAGGATTGTGAAGTTTTCCATCTGGAAGTGGAGATTCTCAACTTGCTCAGGTATATCATCCTGGTACTCCTGCTTGAGGAATATGATGAGGCAAATGTTCTTGACTTTAGCAAGCTGGTAAGCAATCTTGATCTTCTCTATAATTTTTGGATGGTTTACTTTGCCTACTAACATGAAATAAATGGTAAGGAGGTTCTCAAAATCAATGTTGACACACTAAAATTTCTGTATCATATTCTTGCTGTTGAGGAGCAGGCACAAGTGAGAGAGGTTGAAGTCTTCATCAAACATGGTATGCATGGTACTCCTCCAATAGGGTCTCTTTAATCTGCCATGCATTTTTGAGTCATAACAAATAATCATATTGATCTTGGGCCTGTGCTCAGCATTGATAACAAACAGAATTATGTCTATGGAGCAGGTTAATGATCTGGTGATGTAGGTCCATCTCAACTTATTCTTTGTCTCTTCATACAAGTTATCTCAGACAAAACTAACAGATTTAGGGGTTGCTATAAAATCCAAGCAAAGTACCTCATCTCCAACTTTAGATGTTTTTCTTTGCTTTTCTTCTGTCTTCTTTGAATGCACACTAGTGGAAGCATGTGACAAAGGACCAGGACTAGAGGGGTTTTCAAGTCAATATGGGACTGTTGGGTATTAATAGCACTAACACAAATAGGTGAAGACCTTGTCACCTTGTTTATGAGGCTCACCATATAATTTACAATTAAAGTTTCACCACTGGCAGACTACAGATTGATTGGTATTCCAACAGATAGTGAGGTGCACTTCCTGAAGTTTGTGCAGCATGCAATTTACAAAATTCTCCAAAATTATGTTCATTATAATCTGGAAACATAATAGAGAGAGGCATACTTGCTTCATGACCAAACATTGCCTTGAAGGGGCTGACCTTTGTTGTGGAATGGATTGTGGTGTTATAAAAATACTCAATGGCTTCAATGACTTGCTTCCAGTTCCAACCTGCTGCTCAGGCAAGGGTGACTCAGATCAACTTGATGACAGTGTGGTTGAGCCTTTCTACAATGCTGTTCAACTGCAGGTGGTACACAGTAGTAAATTCATGATGAATTTCAAGCTCTTTGGTAAGGGTCTCCATAAGGTGGTTATCAAACTGGGGACCACTATCAGATACTAGACATTCCAAGCCCAAGCTTGAGTATCTATTCTTTAACAATTTTTTCTCTGATGACCTTTGTGGTGGTACTGTTGAGGGGTATGAATTAGGCATATTTGGTAAAATGATTAATTAGTACCAAGAGGTACTGATATCCCTTATCATTATGTTAGAGTTTTTCTAGCTCCATGTGGACAACTTTGTTCATGTGCTTAACTGCTCAGCTATGTAGCTCAGCCCTTTGTTCTGGAAAATGCCCAGCCCCTTGGAGCAGGCAGGTTGTGCACTTATCAATGACATCTTGAACAGTGGCTTGGATACTGAGTGTAATGTATCTAGCATTGAATGTATGTTCAGTTTGGATGATGCCTAAGTGGCCTTTCTCATGAATTTTACAGACCAAGTACCCCTGGAAGTATTTGGAGACAGCTAGTCAGTTGCTCTGACTCTTGGCATACAGTAGGCCAGCATCAGTCTGTCTCCAGTTATATTGCTGGAAATAATGATTGGCAATGGGACTGAGAGTGTGGTTTGCATTCTTCAATTTTGTGATTATCTCAGATAGCACTTTGTCATGTTGTTGATGTGATAAGATTTCTGCCTCAGTGATTTCCTCTTTGACAAGAATTGGGAGGATAGCTTTTCCATGGTGATCAGTGCTTATTTCTGGAATGCATTCATACTGGTTAAGATGAATGAATCTGAAGGGCGTCTTCTTGCCTAGCAGTTTCCTGAGGTCACACTCATAACTGGGGAGTGTGAGCCAGTAATCTGCATTGATGTGTAGTCTCCCCAGATGATGTTGAATAGGAAAGGTAAAATCATTCAGATACTTGATCCAGTGGGCAACTATGTTGGATCTGTCCCCAGAAAATGGTTTGAGCCAATCTAGCAAGGAATTGTAAGTTTGTACTGTGAAATTACAGCCAAGGATAAAGAAGTGGAATTTCTTTAAGGTTTCCACCAGTGCTAACATCTCGGATTTAGTGGCGCCATAGTTCTGCTCAGCATCCTGAGTTTTCTGCTAAAATATTGGTTAGGCTCTCAATGCCATTGTGACCTGACTCAGAACTCTGCTGTTTGCAACCAAGCTGGCATCACAATTGATGATGAACTCTTTTGAGTAGTCTGGTGTGTTGAGGTTAGGGATTTTTCTTAGTTCTGTCTTGATGGAGTCAAGCTCTTCCTGCTCTGCCCATGTCCAGTTGAACTCCATGCTGTGCCACAGCAAGTTAGAAATGTGCTTGGTTTTATTTGCCAGCTCTTGTATGAAGGCGCCATAATAATTCAGAAAGCCCATAAGTCTTTGAATGTCCTTACAGGACCACAGAGTCTCAATTCATTCTAGATGATCTTTTGCATCATTCTTGATGGAGATGCAACTAGGCTCAATAACCCTTCTGAGGAAGGTAACAGGTGGCTGAAGGAGAGTGCACTTATTTCTGTTGATGCAGAGGCTGGACTAGTACAAGATACTAAGAGTTCTACCAAGCCTTTCCAAGTGCTCAGCAAATGTGTTGCCACAAGAATATCATCCACATATGCAGTAATTCCTGGCTCTAATACATTTGCACCATTCCAAAGCACATGAGTAACATAGTATTGGAATGTGGCAGGGGCATTGCCAAGTCATCCAAAAGCCATATACTTCCATTCAAAGAGGCTGTACAGAGTTATGAAGGCAGTCTTTGGGATGTTGGCAGGCTTCATGGCCTTGTAAAGATTGGTATCAACTGGCATCATACAGGAGATCTTTGATGCGTAGAAGGGGATATGTGTCTTTCATGGTTATGTCATTCAACTTTCTGAAGTCAATACATAGGCAGTACTTGTTGCCCTGCCTGATGAAGACAGTGGGCACTGCATATGGGCTGTTGCTGCCTTGTATTATGCCAATCTCTATTAGATCACTTAAAATTCTTTCATATTCTTCTTGGAGGTCTTCCAGTACACTTCTAACAGGAAGATGGATCAGGCAATCATTCTTAGTTTTGATGGCATGTTGCTTGCTGGCAGCTTGACTGATGCTAATTGAGCTGTAATTAAAGACTTTGTGATGTTGTTGAAGTAAGAGAGAGAGAGATTCTCATTGCTGGCGACTGAGATGTGGATATATCCCCTCACTAGCAGGAGGAATTTGGATGGTGTTGCTTGGTTCAATAAGATCATGAATTGCTTTTAAGATAGGCAAGCAAGCAGTGGCTTTCCACTCTAGCCAGACTGGGGTTGCAACAATGATTAGGTTAGTAGGATCTATTCAGACCAACAAAGTGGAACTGTTTAACACAGTGATGCACATCTTGCCATTTGATATGTGGCAAAGATCAGGAGAGAAGTTAATTCCAACAAAATGCTTGAATTGTGTCCAGAGATCATTACATCACTTACATACTGAGAGTCAGTAGTGACTGCCACACATAGCCATTGCCATGGCTCAATGATTACTAATTCAGAGAATTTTAACAAAATTTCTTGTTTAGGAATGGTGGTGAGTTCCTGCCTGGGCTTGCTTTCACAGATGGAGATCATGTTGCTCATGTAGTTGATCACACAAGAATTCTGATTGAGGAAGTTGTTGCTCAACATTATATCATATGGCAGTTGTTGGTCACAGGTATCAATGAAGATTAAGTCCACAGAGAACAACTCTAGGTGAATGCACAATTCCAGGTTTGGTACATGACCCTTCAATGATATTGTGTTTCCAGAAGCATCCAACAAGCAGGCAGTGGATGGGAGTAATTTGTCCCTTAACAAACACAGCTTGGTACAACAAGTATCACTGATAATGGAGTCTGAGTCTCCAGTGTTGATAGTGACATTAACTAAAGTTCCATTTATATCCAGGGGGATGACATTAGTACACAGTAGTGAGGTGATAACCAAAATGTTGTGTGCACGTTTTATAGGAGGCAGTGCTCCAGCTAGTTTAACAGACTGACAGAATTGACTGGCAGTCAGGGAACACTCTTCAGTCACTGGTTCATCAATGAAAAAGCCATCACCATTGGCAACTAGGCAAATCACAGTGTGGTATTGAGGTTTAGTGTGTCCCTTCTGACCACAGTGGTAGCAAGAAGTTTGTTCAAGGTTAGTTTTTGGTTTTGGAGCAGTGGCACTCAATAAGGCAGGAGGTTTCTGTGCTGAGTGACCCATTCAAAGATCTCCAACATCTTTGTCAATGTGAGTGGTGTTGTGGAGCATATAGCCAATGCTGATGGCTTTTTGGATTATCAGGTTAAGCTCATCTCCAGGGTCACACTTCAATTCAAGATGGCTGCAGATATTGGGCAGAAAGCCCATACAAATGTTTGAGAAAAGATCATGCTTTGAGTATTTGAGCATTAGCTTACTCAAGTGGAACAGTCTTCTACTTGCATAATATAAGTATGATGTCATCACCCTTCTTAAATGAGAGATCACAGAGCAGCATCTTGTATTGGTGCTTTATGTGAGGAGCTTTGTAGTGGTCCTCAATGTAACCAATTAGCAGTTGATAATTTGTTTTGATGTCCCTATCTAGCATCATATATTGATTATATGCAAGACCTTGTAAGTACATTGGAAACTGGGCTACAGCAGCATCTTGAGTGGCTTGATACTGCTTCATTGTCAGTTCAAAAAGAAAAAACCACTCTTCAAAGGATTGAGATATTTCATTAATTTTCCAGTAAATTTGGCTAGCATGGAATGTTGATTAAACAAATTGGTGGTTTCATTCCCAACAGTAGTCACAGGCAAAATCAATTGAGTGGAACATGAGTAGTAATATATAAACAGATCCTGTTCCACAAACTGACCTTTTGACCTCTAGTGATTCATGGATATTGGAGGAGTGGTTTTAGTGAGTCAGTGGTTGATTGACAGCTCTACTAATGGATTTTCAATGACGTCACATACTTGATATTTTTAACCAAGTCTACTAATGGATTTCAATTAGTGATTCATAACACTTTTTAATTGATTTTATGGTGATTCATTTACACTGTTTTGGTATGACTAATTTCACTTTGTTAATATCATAATTGTTTGCATACATACACATAATATTACAAACTAATTTTCAAATACATGTAGAAACACAGAATGCAATGACAAACCACATGTATCAAATTTTCCATAATTTCAAAAAGTGTACACGTACATTGTAATTTGGGAAAACTTTCAAAAATTCATTGTTAACTCGTTTTATCATACATTTAGTTTTCAAAACACACAATTTCATTTATGTAAACAACATTTTTGTTTCTAAGCAAACAAACTATTTTAAAACTAATTTGTTAATACATGTGGAAAATATTAAACATAGTTAAACAAGAAGAGATTGCAATCCATTGTAATAAAAATGATTAAAATTTTTAGACATTAGTAAAAACGCATTTGTCTAGTTTATGTGTTAAAACAAGGTTCATCAATTTCCAAAATATAAAAACCACGTATTTAAGTGAGCATGGTAAAGCCCACATTTTTAAAAACAAGACAAAACACATCTATATTATACATGCTACACTTATAATAATGGTAAATCACACTATTAAATTTTGTCTATTGTATTAGCTTATCACCACCAACATTGATATGAGGTCATATATTCTCATCAACTGCTGTCTTAATTTCCCATGCATAGATAATTCTCGCAACGTCTTGTTCATCTGATGTGTGTTGATAATCATGCAATGCCACCAATAAAATATATCTAAGCGTCAATATAAATGTTGTGCATCCACAAAATTAAAATAGGAAATAATTACACCATGCAATTAATAATCAAGATCTTATAGACACTCTCTTCTGACATATTTAATTAACACAGCATTATTGCAAGCCAGAGAATTTGATATTATCAACACAAAAGAATAATACGTCCCATGGATTGATTTAGTTGCCTCCCATGGTTAACATCAACATAATTCCAATTTTCAAATGGTACATGGTTTTATCAGGGTAAATGCGTCTAACACTCTTTCTTCTTAATGTGTAATGTCAACATAGATAGTATTTCCTTTGATAGTTAATCATCCCAAACTTTGGCTAAAAAACAATGTTAATTTAAAATGGAGTTAAAATAATTTTACCTTCAAGAAATGTATAGCATGATAAAACATGTGATCCCCAAGAACAACAGTCTGGATTTCCTCTCTCTTATGCATTACCATCGGGATTGTATATGAGAAATTCTCTCAAATTGATGGAATAATGTAGACTTGGCATTTTCACATGGTGATATTCATTCTCATTCAACACAGCTGGACACATGTGATCTAAAACATAAGCGCCAATTTATTACACACATTAAATCAAATATACCATTTTGTTATGATCAGTTTTTTTTCAGAATAGAGACGTTTTTTTCATTTTGATAGACAGAGTATCTTGAAATAGCAGGAGACACAGGAGCTAAATTTTTTTTGGTTAATTTCTCATATATTAAAATACATACATATGCTTGTTTTTTGTGGTGAGCTTTTTTGTGTAGTTGGTGAAACTAAATAAACCTTAGCAAAATATATAATTAATTTCTTCTACCATATTTATTGTATGAGATTTGTTAGCATCAAAGAGGCATTCTTTCATCAGCTGATGATGGAAAACTTCTTCTTTTTAAAACACATGGGGATCTAAATAAACCTTTTAAAAAATATAATTAAAATATATTATACCATTTTCAAGATAAATTAAACATGGGGAGCATGAGGTGAATAACTTTTATTTCAGTTGGCAGAGAATCATTCAGCAGAGTGTGGAAACTAAACAATATATAAATAATCAATCAATTAAAATATATTATACTGTTTACAAAATAAATTAAATGTGTAGGGGCATTGGAGAGACAGACTTTTTTTTAATTAATGAGCAAAAATTCATTGGAGGGTAATTACATTGCATGGAAAACTAAATTCACATAAATAAACATACAATGAAATTACTATTACCTTCTTTTACAAAATATCATGCATTGGGAGAATTGGATTTTTCAAATGGTTAACAAACAAACAGGGAGCATAATCACATCACATTGTGTGGAGACTAAAAATCCACATAAATAAACATCAGATTAATTAAATTATACCATTTTAAAAATAAATTAGACATAGTGGGAGCATTTGAGAGATCAAATGGGAATGGAGAATGGGTAAACTTTGTACATGAGGTAGTCAATTATTCAAATGATGGAATTCTAAATAAAAAATTAATTTAAAATCAATGTTGACAAAAAACAGTACGCAGAGAAATTAAACAAATTCGCATTGAACATAGTGGAGGGAGCAATTAAGAAAGCAGGATAAACCATCAACAACAGAGGTAGAACATTGGAAATATCTAAATGTAAAATATAATATTTAATTTTTAAAAAATAAATTACCATATACAAAAACTTGAAGGGGTACAACATGGGAGGGAGAATGAACTATGAATTACTATGTGTCAGAATCTAAAACACAAATTAATAATACATACAATATAATTTTTCATATATTCCAGATCAAATTCCACCAAATATCCAGTCTTTGAGTCTTGTGGCATGGACAATATTTTTTCCAGATTTGCTGAAAACCATAATAGACCACCTATAGGAAGGTAACACATGGTTCCAGCATATAGGGTATTGGCATTGCCATAGAATCCATAGGTGGTCTCCATCTGGGGATCATAGCCCTCTACCATTGGATTGTTGGCTTTAAAATAATGATTAGAAAATGTAGAGCACATCCCTCCACAAATCCCGTCAATTATAAAATTTAATTCTTCTTCATCATGTATAGGATCAAGAGAGATTCCTGTATACTTCAACATTGCATGCCAGCTAAAGTTTGATAGCATATAAAAGTGGGCACGGTCTAGATTATATGTCTCCATGCTCTGTATTCTAAATTCACATATCACATCAAGGAGTAATAACATGTCCGAAATTAAATAGGTGTTGTGGTAATTTTTAAAATTTGTACACTTGCATAGCACCCATGTGTTTTGACGCTCAAAATCCAGCTCCTCCTGGGTTATTGGGATTTTTCCAGTTAACCCATCTCTCCAATCTTCTAAATCTGGGAGGCCCAACTCATTAAATTTTTCAAAGCTGTCAAACCAGGTGTACAGAAAAATCCTTGGGAGAATGCCTGAGCCTTTTGTTCACCTAATCCTTCATTTAAAAATTTGTATTTTTCCACTCCAATGTTTTTTGTGGGTATGAACCAGTAACTATCTAAAAACCAGAGTTCCTCATATATTGGTTTATAAATTCCGTGTTTATCATTATAACTGTCTACAGGCACCATCAAACTTAGTGATAAGACACAGGATACTTTCTCCCCATCTTTCATTTGTAAAGTTTTTAATAAAGTACGCATATCATACTTGCTCCCATTATGCATAAAAACTGGTGTAAATTGTGGACTTTGATTTAAAATATTGCAGTTGTTGTGTGCAACCCTTCTTATTTCTCTGGAAAAATGGCAATGATCTAGGACTTTGACATCCTCATGTGTAAATGAGTTTTTCAAAATATACATCTTGTTGCTGATGGCAGCATAACTCTCCTCTGCTCCTCTGATATTATTAATTCACAATGGCATTGCTTCATCTCATACAACTGTTTTACCAATTTCCGTAAATGATTCCACCCATGCTCCATACATTGCTCACCAGTATAAATCTTGCATGTTAATAATTTGTCCACGCTACTTCTTGTTGCCACACAGACACCTGATGGAATTTGTTCAACATCCCACATTGTATAGCTTGTAGATGGATTCAGTTGAACACTATGAACTTTTCTTGAAATTGATTCAATATCCAGAGTGCCAACCATGGGAACGTAATTTTAGTGCTGTAAGCTTTAAATTTAATTTTGTCTGATTGATCTGGAAATGTTATTCTTGGTTCTGGTACTCCATTGCACTTATTCTCGTGCTTCTCCAAATTTTCTTTTGTTGTAAGCCCTGATAAACATTTTGGACAAAAGAAATCACGGTTTCTATTAAAAAAAAAGAGACATGCATTGAAATTGGTGATGGCAAGGTAGTGACTTTTTTCTCCTTCTTCTATTAACAATAAATTAACTGTCTTCTGATGATGGCATGGAGACATATATGCTGGCACAAGACATCATTCATTTAGCAAGTATACATTAACATTTAACAAATTCCATGTTTCAAATATGCATACATCATTGATTGACAATGGAAACACTAAACCTTTGTATTTCAATTCTGAAAGAAATTTGTTCAACCATGTTATTTCACATCTCTGTTTAATTTCTGGGTGGAGACATGCTAAGATGGAATAGACAAAGCAGAGGTTTGATTGTCCAGTTTTTGGGTTTACCAAGAAGTTGTTTTTTTAGATAGTCAGCAATGGAATGTATGATCCTCCATGACTTGGGCAGTAGTTAGACACTTGTAGAACCACTCTATTTATTCTTTTTAAAATAAACCCACTCCCGCTTGTTGCGTACATACTAATATAACCTGCAATCTGGTCAACTAGGTTATAGAAATTACTTTCACTTAGACCCACTCTGAAAACTGATATAGGACAGGATGTTGGATGAATTACCACCAATTTTTCTTCATTATTTTCTAATGGCTTCACTATTTCAATCTCACATGTTAAATAAATTTTTGCAGAATAATGCATGGAAACCTCATTTGAAATTACCTCATGTATTGGCTTGTAATGGTTTGAGAACGCCTCATAAACATCAATCAAATTAAGTTGTTTGGATAAATAATATGAAAAAGCACCACAACATGCATTCTCCAATCTCTGTATGGTAAATTCATGGTTATTATTATTCAAAGTTGAACTTGACAGAGTCTCATTTGGATGGCTTTTATCAATATGCTTATGTAGCTCAGCCTTGCTTCCAAAATAGGTTTTGCAAGAGGCAAAAATTAACTAACATGCGTCTATGCCTTGATCATAAATGTGATCTTACTTTTTGTGGGAAGGGGTTATTATATTGACACAAACTGCAGAAATATTGAGACGATGTCTTTGGTCTAAATAGACCATGTATTAGTAAGGTGTGAGGGAAAATTGAAAAAATTTAAAAACACAGAAAGGAATATTTTAGGGTTTAACATAAATGCAACTCATTTTTCAAAGATGAAATAATTTTGTTTTTGACATGCATTTGAATTTTAAAAATATATAAACCAGAAAGAGAAAAAATATGCATATCATGGTATAGGAGGAAATAGTAATGTATGTAAAACATGTAATCAGTAATGGAGATATAAAACAAATAATACACACACATGTTTAAACCAAATTACATTTTAACAAAATAAATTGAGTATTCACCCAAAGGCATTATTTAAAATAAAATTAAATTAAGTGATAACACCTCATATTTTTTAAAACTCTTTAAACAAAATTACGTTTAACTAAATAAATAACATCTCATNTAACAAATAACCATTCTAATGTTTAAAAAATAAGTAGACACTTGTACAAGAAATATTTTCAGCAATGAAATAAAGCCATTTCATTTTTTGAAATTTGTAAAACAGAAAACCTCTAATNNNCCAAAGGCATTATTTAAAATAAAATTAAATTAAGTGATAACACCTCATATTTTTTAAAACTCTTTAAACAAAATTACGTTTAACTAAATAAATAACATCTCATAATCACCCTAAAAAAACCTGGTGTTAGATAAAAAAATGTCAGTGTAATGTAAATAGATATTAACACAACTTCACATGTAAAAAAATAAACATTCAATAATGGTAACTCTCTCTTCCCATAAAACGTCAATTACATTTAAAATGTGTATTGAGGAAACAATGAATGACTAATGGAGCATGTAAGACACTTTAAAATAATTATGCAGTTATAAAAATATGTAGAGAGAGATGGTAATCTTATAACATGTTAACTTAATAAATCACAAATGAGGAGACATGCACTATCTATAATGTGTGAGAAAGAATTTCCTTCCATCTATTTAAAATAGAAAACAATGACACTTGTCTAATAAATTGATTTTTCAAGATTTCGTTTCTCTCTCCTTTTTCAGTAATAAAAAACCAATTTAAAATAAAATAGCGAGAATACAATTAACATAAAACAATCTTGTGTTGGAAAAAAAACAATGTATTAGATATTAACATGTCTCTTTAAAATTAAATAGAGAGAATGCATTTAACAAAATAAGTGCTGTAATGTTTAAAAAAAAGTAGACACTTGTACAATACATATTTTCAGCAATGAAATAAACCCAACTCGTTTTTTTTGGAATTTGTAAAACAGAAAACTTCTAATTAATATATGATATGTGTTTTATTATTTTTTAAAAAATGTCTGGTGAATCACACTCAAATAATTGTGTTTAAAATGTTTTCAAATTAAAAAACATTGACAAGAGTATTGGATTATTTAAATTGTAAAAATTTAATATTGGAAAAGATGGCAAACACAATTTTCAAAAGAGGAAACACATGCTATATTATGTACTCATGTGGTATTGTTGTTTGTGGAAACATCATTAACACTCTGGGTATTGCTTGTACCTGATGTGCTTGGTTGTTTGTCTCCACATCCAATTTGAGAGTGCTCACATTCAATCATCATTTCATCGACCTGATTTTTGAAATTTTGCGACCAGTCCTAGAAATTTTCTTGTTCTTCTGGGATATTATTGAAGCTAAAAAAATTTGATTAATACAAAAACATTACACATTTTTCTAGATTAAATTTTAAAATATAATTTTATGAATATAATAAAAAGTTCTTAGATAATATATTTTACAAAAGAATGTCTTACATGGTTTCATCAAAGCTAATTTCTGAGTCACTTTTATAAAGGGCTTCTTGTATGATTTGCTCATATTTGGCGTTCCAGCCAGAGAGAAATTCAGAAACATTTACAGACATTTTAAAGTACATAGAAAACAAACTGCTTTTAACCAAAGTTGAAAGGAGAATAGAATTCAGGTTGCTCCTCAGATTGCTCCAGGGTTTATCACGATTGGCTGGAATCCAAACTATGATACCCAATTATGAGGGTCATAGAATTTATGCATTTTTGATAGATTTATGAGAAGCCATTTTAAAAAATGACAGATTCTCTGGGAAACCTTTTAAAAATGCTTTTTATTTTATTCTCACAAGGAGAAGCTTAAATCTAAAAGGCTTTTAAAATGTCAAATTGTTCAGATGATTGACAACACTAGGGTGTATTTTGCAAAAAGATTTTGCACTATTTTTTTAAAGTGTAAAACTTAACATGCTTGAAAATTTAAATGTCATTGTTTGAGTTTTGTAAACAATTTTCAAATTTTTTTGAACAAACAATAAACCCATGGTATTTGCTAATATTATTACCATATATAGACATTATAAAATAACCTATAGCAAGTCTTGCGGGTCTATATAAATCTAAATATAATTTAAGCAAATATTCACAATTTTGTTTTGGAGATGATATCAACTATGTTTGACAGTGTTTTACACAAGATGTGTGTTTTGCAAAATGTTGACAAGCTTGTGAACTACAATGACATTCCACTTCCAAACAATAGAACTTTACATGTTTTATTTCACCCTTCACAAGGGCAATGCACTTGCAATACATGCTTAGACCTTGATGATTGTACAAATGATGTGTCAAACTTCAAGATGTGTGGAGAGAATCTTCCTCATACATTTATGGTGGCACGAGTATTACAAGCAAATGTTAATAAAATATACAAGGATGGTTTCCCAATAGACATTGTAATAGAGGAAATTTTTAGATTGATAGATGGTGAAGAGGGTAACTGTGTAAAAATCCAATTAAACCAGGGACATTTGTTAGAGTACTCTATATTATCTTGTAAATAAATGTATATAATTATTTTATATTTTTATACACAATATGTACTAGCATTTACACCATATAATTAAATAAACTCAAACATTGTTGAACATATATAAACACATATCTTAATTACTTTTTGTCTAAAATTAACACAGTTAGCAGTTAAATTAGTTGATTAATTCAAGCTAAAACATTAACAAAATACATATAACTAACCAGACTTAAGTACTTTTTTGTCTAAAATTAGCATGGGTTATCAGCTAAAATTTTTGTTAATTCGAGTTAAAACATTTGCAAATTCATATACTTGTATACATTGATATATATTTTTTTGTTTTAAAAAAATTTTGCTGGCTGAGTATTGTATTTTGTTAGCATCATCTAGTGGAAGATAAACTCATTTTTAGTGAAAAATTATTGGATTCCAGGCTTGAGATCTTCTAACTTTGATTGGTTATTGATTTTTATTGGCTGGCCAATTTTCAGAGTATAAAGCCCTAATATCTTTTTGAAAAATTATTATACACTTTTGCAGAATATAAAACTTTAATAACAATGGTTGATGAAGAGATGTATAGAAAGGGAAAGTTAATGAAGGCCTTGCAAGATGTCGGGAATAACCCAGAAGGAAAACAAATTGTGTGTACAGATGTCCAGATTGGGGAATGGCGGATTGTAAAAGACACTGTCATAAAGGAAACAAGATATGGCCATGCCATTAAAATAAGAATCAATAGGAATGAATATTGTTATCTACCTTGTAGATACGCAACTCAAATTGACAATGAGGATGTTCACCTATTAATTGGTGGAAAGATTAGCAGAACAAGTGGTGGACAATATACAAAACTTTCTTTTTGTATTTAATTTACATTTAATTCAAATATATAGCCTTTCATCTATGTTTTATTTAGACATGTAGAATATTAAATGCTATTTTTATTAACATTGCCCTTTGTAATTAAGTCTAGAACATTATATGTATAGATTATTTTCTCACTAAATTATGTAAAATTAACCATGTTTAACACTCTTTTATTACATGTTACAATACCATTAGTAAAAATTCTTTAAAAAATACATGTAAATGCTAAAATTATTGGTTGCTTAAATTATAAGATTAAATATATCTTTCATAGATATTACATTTTACAATATCAAATATTGTTAGTAAATCATGAAAAAATGTTTCAATTAGTAAAAAATGATTGTTTGCTTAAAATTACAAACAAAAATGCACTTTTGTGTTTATTACAGGTTAAATTTACAACAATAATATCAAATAGAAAATTCATGAAAAACTTATTACACTTTTCAACTTCAGAAAAAATGTGTTAGTAAAGTTGCTATTTTTGCAAGACTGTGTTAAAGTCTGGTAAAAAATTATGGTTTGCTTAAAATACAAGATCAAATATATCTAATGTGTTTATTATAAACTGGATTATTAATCACTTTGCTTAAAATATAAAACAAAAATGGAGTAAATATAAATTTATGGAATTATTAACCATACAATCTTAATAAAAAATAGAAGCTTACCATGAGATTAATACTAGTCAGTATCCATTAGTAGACTTGGTTAAAAATATCAAGTATGTGACGTCATTGAAAATCCATTAGTAGAGCTGTCAATCAACCACTGACTCACTAAAACCACTCCTCCAATATCCATGAATCACTAGAAGTCAAAAGGTCAGTTTGTGGAACAGGATCTGTTTATATATTACTACTAACATGGCCCACTCATTGTTGCAGACACAGTAGGATCATTCAGTTGTGGGGGCAAAGTTGAATTTGATACTGTGGGGTGACCAGGTGTTGACTGGTGCTGGAGGTGAAATGGTTACACTCAGAATGTGTGGACTTGGAGTGGGGACAGTGGCTAGAGTAGAGACATGGGTAAGATTGAATTGTGTGAAGGTGGGATCTCCTGTTGTAAATGAGGTGGCTGGCATGACAAATTGTGGTGGCAATGGGGTAGCAGTAGATGCAATGGGGGCACAAGGAAGGCATGCCAATATCATCTGTGAGACATGATTAGAAAGATGCTTGGAAAAAGCATCCAAAGCTTCTCTTAGGACATCATGAGTTACACATTCAGAATGTCTAAGCAAAGAGGGCACAGAATGAGGAGGAGTGTTCTGAGGTAGAGGAAATGCAGGTGGGGTTGTCCCCAAACTATGAACTTGAATTTCCAATGCAGTGATAGAATCAAGTAAGCATTTCTCTCTCTGCAAGGCTTGGTGGCTTGCTGTTGTAACTCAACCTGTAAAACTCAACCTGTAATGAGTTGAGGCATTGTTCACAGGTAAGACATTGAGTGGTTTGTGTGCAAGGGCTGCTCTAAGTTGCTCAAACTTGGTTGGTTGAGGCTCTGGGGATGGTGGTGACAAAAGGTGAAAAGGATCCAGAGGCAATTACTGAGTAACATGATTAGGAGAAGATAAGTCAACTAATGAATTAATTCCATCAGTGTGTGGGGCAGCATCTGGGCTACCATTGCTCCCACAAGGGAAACCCTGAGAAGGAGTCCCATTACAAGAAAAACTGGTGAAATCCATCAAGAACAAGAAAAACAATAAGAAAAATTCAGAAAAACAATTCCAACAAATTGAGAGAAAACTCCAACTGAGTTTAAAGAAACAAAAACTATTTTCAGTAAGTAGCACAGTGTAGGGTATGGTAATAATTTCAAATTCTAGAAGAATGAGACAACGACAAAGTAACAACCAAGAACAAGTAAAAATAATGTTGAAGATCAGTGACAGCTTCAAAGTACAGAATTGCAGTGTAAAATTACATAAGAGGTAAAGTTATGCATTGGTTAGTAGTGAAGTCAATTCATGGCCAGGGGAAACAACTATCCCAGCTGGCTCACACCAAAGAGAAAGAACAAAAACAAATACAGTAAGAAAACAACAAGTGACAGTTCTGTACCACATCACAATCACCAAGTGAAATCAGATTACCACCTTGGTAAGCACACAAGTTTCATGACAGGACTATATCTCCAAGCATTGATTAACCTGCACACTTCAACAGAATAGAGTAGAGAGTTTGACTGATACTCCAATTTGTTCAGATCATGTCAGGGTCACCATGTAGAATCACTGGGTTGAATCTAGACAGAACTTTGCCAGAGAACTTAGTGTCAAAGCAGAAGGTTGCTGAGGTGAACATATACTAGAGCAACAGTGATTCCAGTGAACAATAGAACACAGTTCAACTATTTCTCTATTTACAGATGCTTGGGTGTCTTATATATAATTTGTATTTACAATATTTACAAACATGAAAACAACTTGTCAACATGAAAAGCATGTGATCTGGCTGATAAATAACAACTACCAATTGATGTTACACTAATGGGCTCAGAAGCCATTTCATTTCATTCATTACAGTATTGGGCCATTAAAGTATATATATGAATGCATCAATTCACCTGGATAAATTATTCACTTGTTCATTCCAAGGATTCTTTTCTAAATTTATAAATGTTTATAAGCACATGAACAAAGTCAGTAAATATACTGCATTATCCAGCTTCAATAAGACAATGCATATGGCATTTAGAAAACAAAAATTATGTGAAACAGATCCAAATTAATAATATATTACTCAAAATTTAAAAAAACAAGATTTATAAAATCAACTAGTGTAAATTTGATTGTTGGTTAAAATTAGATACCTAAAATGCTCAATTAAATGAGAAATATTCCAATATACAGAGCCAATAAAACAAAACAATAAATTCAAAAATAGAGAAGTATACTACATACCTTGTTATTTGGGTATAGATGTATATGAAACCATCAACCTGGGCAGCATTACTTTTAATCCAATTTTTTCAACACATCAAGTTGATTATCCACAAATTTGATATATTTTTTGAAAATTAGCTACAATTCCATACTGAGAGTTCTCCCTTCTTTAATTTTAAGTGTACAATTATTTTTAAATGGCTAAACAAATGTGGCTAACATATTGCAAATATTACTTAGAGCTAAAGTTTAAAGGTTTGTTAGGCAAACAAGATCTCACTCTCATTTATTGTTATTACACAGATTAATTAGATTTCAGCTATGCCTCCAATTTCACTGTCTGACCTCAAAAATTTGAGCGATGCCCAGTTTGCCTCTGCTGTTGGTGGTCTGAAGAAAGACGCCATCATTTCATTGTTGCACCAAGTGGTCTCTGCTCTCTATACCTTGACTCTGTCCACCAATGATGGTCCTGGCATAAAGTCAATTCATGGCCAGGGGAAACAACTATCCCAGCTGGCTCACACCAAAGAGAAAGAACAAAAACAAATACAGTAAGAAAACAACAAGTGACAGTTCTGTACCACATCACAATCACCAAGTGAAATCAGATTACCACCTTGGTAAGCACACAAGTTTCATGACAGGACTATATCTCCAAGCATTGATTAACCTGCACACTTCAACAGAATAGAGTAGAGAGTTTGACTGATACTCCAATTTGTTCAGATCATGTCAGGGTCACCATGTAGAATCACTGGGTTGAATCTAGACAGAACTTTGCCAGAGAACTTAGTGTCAAAGCAGAAGGTTGCTGAGGTGAACATATACTAGAGCAACAGTGATTCCAGTGAACAATAGAACACAGTTCAACTATTTCTCTATTTACAGATGCTTGGGTGTCTTATATATAATTTGTATTTACAATATTTACAAACATGAAAACAACTTGTCAACATGAAAAGCATGTGATCTGGCTGATAAATAACAACTACCAATTGATGTTACACTAATGGGCTCAGAAGCCATTTCATTTCATTCATTACAGTATTGGGCCATTAAAGTATATATATGAATGCATCAATTCACCTGGATAAATTATTCACTTGTTCATTCCAAGGATTCTTTTCTAAATTTATAAATGTTTATAAGCACATGAACAAAGTCAGTAAATATACTGCATTATCCAGCTTCAATAAGACAATGCATATGGCATTTAGAAAACAAAAATTATGTGAAACAGATCCAAATTAATAATATATTACTCAAAATTTAAAAAAACAAGATTTATAAAATCAACTAGTGTAAATTTGATTGTTGGTTAAAATTAGATACCTAAAATGCTCAATTAAATGAGAAATATTCCAATATACAGAGCCAATAAAACAAAACAATAAATTCAAAAATAGAGAAGTATACTACATACCTTGTTATTTGGGTATAGATGTATATGAAACCATCAACCTGGGCAGCATTACTTTTAATCCAATTTTTTCAACACATCAAGTTGATTATCCACAAATTTGATATATTTTTTGAAAATTAGCTACAATTCCATACTGAGAGTTCTCCCTTCTTTAATTTTAAGTGTACAATTATTTTTAAATGGCTAAACAAATGTGGCTAACATATTGCAAATATTACTTAGAGCTAAAGTTTAAAGGTTTGTTAGGCAAACAAGATCTCACTCTCATTTATTGTTATTACACAGATTAATTAGATTTCAGCTATGCCCCCAATTTCACTTGCCAAACTGACTAACATAACCCCATCCTGAGTTGACTCAAAACCCCCCTCCTAGTCCCAGTCCTTCCTCCTGCGACTCAACTAGTGTTAGATCCCACAAAGCTGAGGAATGAAAAGCAAAGACATCTAAGGTTGGAGATGAGATTCTACATCTGTACTTTATTGCTACACAGAAAGCAGTTCGTTTAGTTCATGACAATCTATCAGGGGAAACTAAAAATAAGCTGTGATGGACCTTTAACACCAAAGATCTAACTTGTTCCGTCAATGTTATTCCATTTATCATTGATGCAGAGCATAGGCACAAAATCAATGCTATCATTTGCTATGACTCCAAGATGTTAGCTGGCATGGCTCGACCCTATTGGCTAAGCACTGTCCAAACTCT
>CABFPE010000824.1:219480-257029 GCA_900660155.1 Hofstenia miamia
TCGAACATTTTTTCTGATCTTGAGCACTTGTCTACTTGGTCCTCTGTCAACCATCTTGATTTTAGCACTACCAAGACATGTGGTATTTCCTTTTCTGTGGCTCCCCCTTCTGATTTGCCTCTACCTGTGAACTTTGCGCCTCATCACACTCATCTTGGAGTTCAACTTGCTGCAAACTTAAATTGGACTGGACATGTGTCTTTGAGTCTCCACAAAGCTAATTCCTTGCTATTTGCCCTTTTCTGTAATGTTCCTTTTAATACCTCTTCCACTGTGAAACTCTCTTTGTTCAAGTCCATTCCTTGTGCCATTCTTCTCTACGCATCTCCTTGTTGGTGGCCTTCTTGTGCTTTGTTCCACTCCATGGAACATTTCCAGAAACATGCTTTCAAATGGATTTCCTCCTTGGACTATAAAGACGCTCTGCAGAAATTCTCCACTCTCACGTTTCCTCTCCTGTGACTGTCCTCACTGCTGTAAAACTTGACTTGTTTTTTTTTTTTTGTTGTGCCTTCAGCAGCTAAATAAAGTCAATTATTATTATTATTATTATTAAACAAGCTAAGGTTGCTTAATCATGAACAATTAATCTCAACTAAGGAGAGAATGCTTTTACAACAATAAGTTTAACCAGAATGCATTCACTAAGTAGGAAACAAAAAGTTAGTCTAGGGAGTCTTAACCCAATATAACAAGTACAAGGTGAAGCCAAAATCATGAGCTCTTGAAAGCTCAAGCAACTGTGTTCACTTAAGTATCTAAGCCCCTTTTTCCTCTGCAAACTTTGAAGCCTCTAGTGGTGAATTTCTCTAGTTAGGCAGTTGAAATCTAAACTTCCAAGTTAAAATCTACATTTCAAACATCCATGATTTAATTATCTCAGCAGAGATCCATCCAGATGATGCCACACTATCTAGAATAATTTAACTTCACTCTTAACAAGTAAACAAATCTAAATAAATAAATTTTACTTTCTATTAAACAAAAGTAAATTATAAGTTATGCTGTCTCACTAATTTAGGGAAGTTTTTTTACCTTTCAATGACTTATCTAGGGTTGGTCAAGAGAACATTAAAAATCTCACATTATAAAATGTTAATCATTTATTGCTTTAGCTTTAAAAAATTTCTCATGTAGAATGAAATCTTTTTATTTCAGCAAAACTTAGAACACCCTTTAACTTGTCTTTGCAAGAAATTAAGAAAATTTTGCATAACATATCAAGCTCAATGCTATCAATAAAACTGCTATATGATGTTACTGAGGCCCTTAACTAAAGACTAAAGTGCCCAGCCAAGTATTCATAAAAATAAAACCTAACCTTGGTGGATAAACCATAGTGATAAACAATTCTAATAGTTAGGTATGAAAACACAATAAACAAAATTTGTTATATGATGAGGTCAAACTAGTGCCTTGACAATATTATTTGAAATCAAGTCCCAGCAAAAAAGAACATATTGGTACTATTGAAACTAGAACTGTTCTGTAAGAGTCAATTAAAATAATGTGGCATAAATGCATTCATTTGTTTCCAATAATTTTAATACTGGTTATATGATTTATATTTTACAAATTTAGTTTTGTAAAAATGTGCAATTTCTGTTTGAAAATTTCTGATAATTTTATGCAGGAATTTCTGACCATTGCAGACTACCTGTTATTTATTTACTCATATTAGCAATGGTGAACTGTTGTTTAAGTTTACTGGTTTTTGTTCATATATAAATCTGTATGAATATTCATTTTGTTTACTAGAAAGCAAATCTTAACTTACATTTTATTTTGACTTTACTTATATTTAAATTATGTCTTTCTAAACCATCTCATATTAATTAAAGTGTACCTAGGAGCAATACAGCATTTCTAGCATATCCTTTAACATAGGGCTAGGTGTACAGGTAGGGCTTTTGCTGTTTGTATTTCAGTTGTTGCTGAAAATTGTGATTATTGCTACCATCTAAATTGCATGAGTTGAGGAATGCACTGAGTTTAGGTTTTTACTTAGCACATAGGTTCCATTACACTGCACCCAAGAATTAGAGCTTCTCTCTCTCTCTCACTCTCTCTCTCTTTTTCTTTAATAGAGCTCTAGCCTGAAATGACTCTTTCTAAAGATTTTACTGTTTCAAGTTGGTTGAGTAGTGCTACTCTTCCCTCTCTCAATCTCCTGTCACATTTTTTCTTTTCTAGGAATGGGTTAAATAATAGAAAGAGTTAATTATTTACTGCAGCCCTGGCAAATCCTTGCTAACCACAAAATCATTGTTAGATAGGGAAATAGAGCCATTGCAGATTTCATGCTGAAGCTACAATAAACAGCATTGGTCACCAAAAACCACTACTATATCTGGCATGAGGTTGAATTCACTGAATAATGAAATTCAACAAAGGAATTTCAAAAAAATGGCTTTTAGATTGTCTGCATTACCTTGAAACCTAATTCTATGTATTAGTGTTCCAAGACTAGTTAAGCTTCAACTAACATATCAAGAGAAGCATAGTATTAAAACTATAGCACTGGACATTTTGGATAGTCAAATTGCAATATTAATTAATTTAAAAAATAAATAAAAATAATATGTAGTTTCAACAAATGTGTGTGAAATTAAATTTCACTTATGTAAGATTGAATTACCATTGTGCAAAATTGAGCATTAAAAGGTAAAGTCAAGATATATCTCATTTAAATATGAAAATTCATTTAGTTCGTACTAATTTTTATTAAATTTAGCTTTGTTGGAACAACTTTAAATGATATAGGCCTCAATTTTTGCATAACAAAAATTTGTCATAATTGGTCTTTGAAGTGATGCTTCAATTGTGTTTGCAATCTCCTAAATCAGCAACTTTTCACTGTTTATTGCTTTTGCTTACCAGATTTAATGTTCTTAGTGTCACTCATTAAGTTGTTTAGTGTAATAAGTGAACACTGTAGCAAAGAAGAAGAACATTTCCAAATGAACATTTTTGATAAAGTAACCTGACTAGTTGAAAAACTTGACATCAAACTTTCTGTGTCACAGCTTAATCATAACAACTGACCAACAAGTGATGCTGAAAAATATTTCCACATTAGTGTATATGTTCCATATTTTGATTCTCTAATTACTTCACTTATTTTCTAAAACAACAGTACACATTTTAATCTTTTCTTGCTGCATCCTAGCCAAATATGAAAAATGAGACATCAAAACAATATTTAAAAAATGTTGTCTGTCAAAAAATGTATAAGATTGACAACTTTGAAGTTCATGCATTAAGCTAGAATGATTTACTGGGTTACATAATCAGGAGAATGAAATGATGAATTTGCTACACTGTTGCATTATTTGTACTTTTGACTTTGCCAGTGACTATGTGTACAGTCAAAAGATCCTCCAGTACACTATGACAAGTGAAAACATGGCTAAAATCTAAAATGTCAGATGAATACCTCTCTAGCTAATGCATGCTATGTGTGCATTGGGACATTGTAAACATGGACAAAAATAAGTTAATGGAAATTTTTGTTCACAAATATGGAAATGATTGAAGAAGATTGCATTTTTTTAAAATAATTTTTGCCTGACTTTAAAGTTAATTAATACATTGAATTGTATAATTAATTTTTTTCTTTTGAATTCTTATACTTAAAATATTTAATAACTAAGGTTTACAAAGTGGTTAATATACTTTCTAAATTTCGAATGAATATTTCCATAGTGATGTTATGTGTATAGGTATGTATTTATTTATATTTGCCCTTCCCTCTCCAGAAAAATTTCTGTGGTGCTCCACACATTACCATTTACTTCCACCACAAGTAATATAATAAATGTAGAATCAATGCTGTACTTGGGAGTGTCTGGGTTCAGATATTTCTTACAATTAGCCATTTATTCATTTCTTTGCTATCGTAGTGTAGAATCACTGGGGTGTGATTCTAGTGAACACAAAGAGAATACAGTTTAAACTATTTCTATTTACAAAATGCTTTCGGCTTTATATATACAATATTTACAATATGTACAAATATTACAACTACCAGTCACTAACAAGAAAAGCGCGAGGTCTGGCCGATAAATAGTAACAACTACCAGCGATGCTACAGTAGTAGCTCAGAAACCACATGCTAAAAATGGTCAATAGAAAAGCTTCTGGTTTATAACTAAAATTAGAGTCAAAGTTCTGTCTTTGTTGTGCTAAGTTTTGTGTAGTAAAATTGGAACATTTTTTCTTCTCAAGTACATCTCATATTTTCAAAATTTATCTCAAAGAGAATTTCTAAGTATAAGTGTCCATTTTAGAGTAAATTTTGACTATGCACATCTCTATTGGTTAGCCAATATTTGATAAAATGTGATTATGCGAAACATTTAATTGTGTTTAAGTAATAAAAATTGTACCAAATTTATTCTTGGAAAATTTATGGCCTAATATAATTAATACTTTTGATTAAAAATTAGGTTCACGTAAACATTCTTTCGAACATTTTTTTCTGATTTATATTTTTGGCTATTCGTAGGATGTTTAATTAACACATTATATTACAATGGAATATCAAAAATAAGTTTGCGGCGAAATCTATACGCTTTACCTTGTATTTCCTAAAGCTGGCGTCTTACGTTTATAAGTGGATAGTGCTCCTTTATATGTCTCTTGTTTGGCGAAAATTAATACAACAAATTACCTTCCTTGCCTCATAATTAGTTTAGGCAGTTGTGGTTTGAAGAAAATTAAATATATTTGATAATTTAGTGTAGAATCAATTGGCACTGACTAAAATTCTCTATTTTCAAACATAAATCCTTCTTAAATTGAAAAATTGTTTGAATACGACTAAATATTTACAAACTTTGAATTCAAAACAACAGTCTGGTCGACAATAGGCTAATGACGCTGCTCGTCGTTCAGAGAATGGTAAAAGTAGTAATCATTTTATGCTCAAAGATGTAGATTCTACTTGGCGGTCTACTTTTTTCTTTAGTACCCCTAGAATGAGATACTAATCTCTCATAATTACAAAGCCTGATGATTCGAATCAGAATTTTTAATTACTCATATGTTGTGTGGGATGTGAGTGTTTTTTGGTACTTTTGTTTTATCCCTTACCTTTACAGTAAGCCGACCCACATCATAGTCCTAACCCAAACCTAAGCCATACCCCAAATATGTAGAAGGAATATGCAAATTTATTATTAATATCAGTAAGTTTCCATATGAATTATACAATAATTATAATATGCTACTATTAATATGCTAATTTGTGGTTAACTATGCGGCTTTTGTTTGTTTACGTAGTTATTTTATTTTAAAGTTTTTTGCTTTGTTTACATAATTTAAAATGAATGTTTTCATTGAATCAGCTCTTTCTTAATGAAGAACATAGGATGATGTTATTTTTATGTTTTAGGGTGAGATTAGGGTTAGAGTAGAATTTTGCTTAATGTTATGGTTGTTTTTGGTTAGGGATATTTTTAGAGTAAGGTTTGGAGTTTGTGTTAAGGTTATTATTAATATATTGATAAATTAGCAATTTTTGCAATTATTTAGGCGGGGGAGATTGCGCAAAAGTACCGCAAAAGTCTGTAATTATGTGACTTTTTTATATCGGACCAAAAATAATATTTTTTAGCAGCAACCCATTTGTCATTAACTGATTACTTTTTTCTATTTTGTCTGTGTTCCCAGGTTTACTGTCCCAAATAATTCTTAAATGTAAAATGAAGAAGCAACTAAATGTACAAAAAATCTATACAAAATTCTGTAATGTCATTACGGGAATATGATAAAAAGAATTTCTTTACCATGTTTTTTCATAACAAGTAAATGCTGCTCCCAACTTCATGTGAAAATACCAATATTATATAGTTATGCACATTTGTTTAGAAAACTGGAAACGTGGATTTTGTGCACTATTTTTAAGTTATGCATAACTAGCACTTTCCGATAGGGCCTTATTGCTTAATAATATTAATAATTAATTCAATTTTCGCAGAATAGCCTGCACGACAAACGAATCAATTATTTGTAAATTACAACGCAACATAAGACCATTGCTCATTGGCTGAACGCTAAACTTAATTATGCATCTGCTTTACACTAAAGCCGCTCTATTTTTCTTAGCGCTTGCAATAAGCAATCGGGTGTATTATTAGTCCCCGCATGGGTTGTAAATGCTGCGTTCCTCAATGCGTGGATACAAATCCAATATCAATCAAAGAGCAATATAGTCTGGTTCATTTCCTAGAGACGATACTAAAAGGTTAGCATATAAATTTTTACTGGGAAGTCCTAGCGTATCTCATTTAAATAATTTAAGTTTTGTTGTTAGAAATGCTGGTATTGATGATTGTTTAAGTCTGCTTTGTTCTTTTTTATCTAATCTAGAAAAAATGTGGTTATTATTATTATTGATGGAGTTTATTGTCAAAAAAGCTGTCAGTATTCTAATGGAGTGTATTATGTGCTATGCATAGATAGTAGCATTGCAAAAACATTACTATCACTTATGGTTTCTTCCCTTTGTGGTAAGTATCACAACGTTGTTAGTCTCACACCTACAGAACGTTTAACAGTGTCAAAGCCGGTTTTATTATCAATGCTGTTTGCACTGATAATCTCAGTGTAAATAGAACATTATTTGCAAAGGAACTCTATCATCAAATGCAGAAATAGATATTTTTGATATTAAACTATATTTGCACATTGATTTTTTATTAGAGTCGGAAAACTCTTATATCCTACTTTTAAAAATGAGGAGATAGTCGTTGCTAATTTCAAGGATATTCACGATTTGTATTTATTGAAACAAGAAAAGCCATTCAAAATTGCTCACAAACTTAAAGATGAATTATTTAATTTGATTAATTGTGCATTTTTCATTTGACAGATGAGAGCATCGATTCTCTTGGTATCAACAGCCCCGTTGGGAGGAAACTATTTAGTTGGAATAAAGCAGATTCTGGAAGCAGAAGGTAAAATCAAAACAATATCGTTAATTAAGTATTCGAGCACTAGTTTGGTTGACTTACTCTTCAAAAAGAGAAAACTCAGTCAAAAGAAATTTCCCATCAAAAATTGTTTTGAATCTATTGATATATCTGATATAATTATTACATGAGAGATTTGCTGTTTGTTATTGGTTGCATCTTTAAGTGCTTGGCAGCAAAACTTTCCTGCCTAGAATGTTTGAACTTAGTTAAAAATGATTATAAATTTTCCAGACATATGTGATATGGACATTTCTAGTCTGGTTGAATTAGAGAAATCGTGGTCTAACCAGACCGGATTATATTTTTTCATTAGTTCAGCTGGCATTAATGTCTTTCAACAAATAAAAATGGAATCTTTTAATTTACTTATATGTAATGCAGCAAAAGTTGATGCAATGTTTTTAAAGTTATGTGATAAAGTATATCCAAATTATTTTCGAAATGTTTCATGTGCTCAAAACAATACAATATTTAAAAAAACAATTACTCAAGCCTTTTTTAAGTAAAATCTTTGTAAAATTTTCATCATCTCATACTGGGAAAAGCATGTTTATATTGAAAAAGTTTAAATATCTTGTTTGTAAAATTTTGTTTTGACATTTATAATTTACATATTTCTTTTTAGTTTATACGTATATTGTTGAGTTTTTTGTCAATGGATTGATGTAAACTAGTTTTCAGAAAAATTATCTTTGAATAAATATTGCAATAGCCACATGTTGCACTGTCAAACTAATTCGTTTGTCGTCCAGGTGTCATCACTCTATGCGTCCATTGCATAGCTTATAAATTAGATGACACTGTTCATTTTGTTCTGATCATACAAATAGAAACCCTAAAGATGAAATATAAATCACTGACTATAAGTCAATTCCATAGTATTCACTATAGGTCATTAGCATTGCAATCTGCACTGTAGGTGTGTCATTATTTTGAAATTTCGAAGTTGTGGTAGGGTATCAACTAATGAATTACTTATTTAAACTACCTTGTATGATATTCAATGTGTGAAATTATTTGAATGGTTTAAGAAAATATTTGAATCTTAACATGTATTTAGTTTGTAGCAGTGGCTTTATTATGCGTCGTGGTGTTGGGGTAAAAGGTGTGGCTCGTAAAAAGGAGCAACAAGCAAAATTACAAGAGAAGGGTCAAGAATTAGCAGAAGATCAATTGAAACAGTTAACTGCGCAAATGCAAACATTTAAAGTCAATTTAGAAGAATTTGCACGAAAGTATAAAAATGATATTAAGAAGAATCCTGAGTTCCGTATGTACTTCCAAGAAATGTGTGCGGAGATTGGAGTCGATCCTTTGACTTCAAGTAAAGGATTTTGGGCCGAGATGTTGGGTGTTGGTAACTTTTACTATGAGCTCGGTGTTCAGGTAACACATTTACTTTGTTAGTAGATCTAAATTTAACACTGGGTAATTGCTTTTCAATTTTTAATTTTTATATTCATTTAGCTAGTGATGGGCGTTTACTATCAAAACCGAAATATATGAGTAAAGGCAATTTTTTCGGTTTTTCGAATTGGCCAAATGTTGCCTGATAACAGTTGCTATACTTAGTCTCTAAACTGCCTCGTGTATTTATATTGGTACAATCGGTTTTTTTTTAAATTTTTACCTATTATAAAATAGGTAAATGTGTTCCCCTGTTATCATGAACATTTGTGCTAAAATTATTCATTAATTTTAACTTCGCGTCAACGAAGAGTCGTAATTTGGTTTTCACTATAAACCGAGACTGAAGCCGAGAAAAAATATAATCCGAATTTGCGGTTTTCAGCAGAAACACTCAACTATAATGTTAATTGGAACAAACTGCAAAATGTTGTTCGTGTTCAAACGTAATTTTGTTTTAATATAGTATTTTTCTTTTGAATAACGGTTTACTAACATGGATATGGTTAGCTAGACACCCGAAACCGCGGCTTTGAGATGTGAAAATCCGAAACCAAGCACATCATTAAGCCTAATGCGATTATAATTTCTAAATAAATAGGAGATAACTTATTAACAGATAGTCAAAAGTTTAAAATTACTTAAACATCCAAGCCTGGATTAATATTGCATAAAAATATTACAAATGTTAGTTAGCCACAATTGTTGTACTCAACTTCATATTTATAAGCAGGGATCCAACATGATTAATCGTCAATGCGATTAATCGAGATTAATCGGATGGATTAATCTATCGTGCTGGTCAAGTAGATTAGATTAATCGTAAACAGGGTGCTCGATTAATCTAGATTATTCTAATTAAGTCGATGCTTATGCATTCAGTTGTCATTTTCGGTTTGATCTTTTCTATGGCCACTATTCTTGTGTCATATGTTTTACAAAAGAAAACCTTAACACCGGACATAAAAGAGGAGCGTGATTATTAGGCCACGGTTAGACTACTGATTGGTTCAAAAGCGATCAATCACATTTTGATTAAATCGAGATAATTAGCGATGTGACGATTACGAAGAAATCGTTCGCTTTCGATTTCCTTGTCATTTAATATAATTCAGTACTGATGCCCGGAAATTCATTAACAGTTTTTATTGAACAGATCACAGCGTGTGAAACTAAATAATACATATTCAAATTACATCAAGACAAATAGAGGAGTACCCCAGGGTGCTGTTTTGGTTCCGATACTTTTCAGTTTATATGTTAACGATATATCTCAAAATATATCAAAATGTGATCTAATACAATATGCTGACGATATATGCTTGATTAATAGAAGTCCATTTAATTCTACAATTCACTAGAAAAGAGCATCCTGAAAATCACTTACTACTTCCATTAAAACAAATTAAAAATGAATCCGCAGAAGACACAGTTTATTATTTTCTACCCAGTTTAAAGAAACCGCAGCAAATATTGAATTGAAAGTTAGTGAAGATAGTACAATGCTTGGGTTTTGAAGTGGATAGGGATTTCACCTATAGAAGCTTCATCAAAGGAAAATATGAATGACGGCAGCCGGAGTTCATTGCCTAAAATAAATACGAAAAGTTGAAAAAGGTAAAGCCATGATTGAGGCATATGTACTAAGTCAATATTGTTATGCATGCATACTATTCAACAATATAAGTACATACGAACAGGAAAGAATAAATAAGCTGTTTAACTGATGTATTATTACAAGGTATGGTGTTGATAAACTCAATACTGGTGAAATAATACATAAGTTAGCAATACTATTTCCAATGTATGTCACCAAATACTCAACCCTAATAAACCTCTATAAATGCATCAACAAATTAACACATGGTAACAACATATTTAAGAATTACATTAAGCATAATAGTAGGTCAAGAATATGTGTAAATAATATACAAACAAAGAATAAATATTGGAGGAACTCATACCATTCGAGTTTCCTGTCATATGTGGAACAAACTTGATATAGTAACTCGTGCAGCTCCAACAATAAAAGCATTTAAAAGAATTTTAAAACAGAACTTATTAGCAGACCAATATACTTTTGGTAGTACTAAACAATTCAATAGTTGGCGAAAATTTTAACTTGTTTACATGTAGTAGATATCTTTACGCATTTATTTTTAGTTTGTAAATATTTGTGTGTGTGTGTATATATGTTTGTAAATATTGTACATATAATCTTTGCGCATTTGTCAACGTGTGCTGTGACATTGGATAAACAAATAAAGCTATTGAAGAGTTATTATTATTTAGAAGAAAATTTTTGCGCAGTTCAACAGATAATAGACTTGGAACATTATATAAAAGAACTGTGATCTAAGATAATTGTTGCACTAGATTTGCGGCCTGAATTAAGGTAACAAGCTCATTAATACAAATCGAATCGTTGATCTCCATCTCACCATAATAGAGTTTCATATTTCTTATTCTTAACGCTGTTCTGTTAATACCTTTTTGAGACACCTACCATCTTAAGTTTAGCAAACGTTTTTCGCGCATTCTGTCAGGTAGGCTGGATCGCCAGCCAAAAATGGTTCAAATTTAGTTGCTAAGTATATTTGTCTTTTTTAAAGACGGTTAACCAATAGTAGATTGGCAAACATTTAATTGAAAGTATCACAGTAGTCGTTAAAGTATTTTAAAAAAAATTGGATGTTGGGTCATTTCTGTTCCAGTTTTGGCGGTAGGAAGTTGAATTGGGGATTTTTTGGACGTCACCATCAAATGTTGCAAAAATGCTTGAGTTAGTTACTGTCAATATATAAGTACTAAGCTTTCTTAATTTCAATTGGTTTGCAGAATTGTGTATCGACATTGTGTGTTTCCACATTTCCTTTGTCGTGGAAGTAGGTATAAGACACATAGTATATCTTTTTAAAAATTTATATTAATCATTGCTAAGGTTGTTTATTCATTGTTCTTTCTGTATAGGTCATGGGGATGTACAGGGAGAGAGCTAAGTCTTCCTAGCAATTATTTGATAGTGTCTTACAAAAATTGAAAATCCTCTAAAATCTAGAAGCAGTGCTCACCCCTGATATAGGTGTGTTTGGAAGTAAAATTCATAAGCCATGTTCACTGAAATGTGAATCTTGAGCAGTCAATTCGAAACTGGCAAGAGTCCATCAAGAGAGTGAAGGCAAAGAATATGCAAATCCTAGTTAAAAAAATTTGTGGATAGCCTAAACCAAACTTTTTTTGAAATATGAAGCAAAATATTTGTTTGCTTATACACTAATCATTATACTTTCCAATTCCAAGTGACTTTCTAATTAACAAAATAACCAGACAATTAACCAAAAATAGCAATGCTTGACAAATCAATTTAAATTTTTCTTTTCTCAATATGCGCGAGCTACTAATTTTCTTTCTACCAAAATTATTTCCTCGATTTTAAGCTTCTAGGTTCCCCAGTAAATATGGAAAGGACACAGTTTGTTAATATGTATAGTCTAAGCTCGTCATCTACCCCCTCCCCCCTTCCGCCATGCAGAGTATAACAAAGCTGATTGCCTCCATTATTATTTATCTCATCATGCTTACCTCTCGTCTGGACAAAAACAGTTTACAATTTTTTCTGAATGGATTAAAAAGGAAGCAAACACGGGATATTTTCATTTATATCCAACAAAATTTAAAGATCCGTTTGCCAAAGCAAATTAAATTCAGATTATAAAATTCACATTCGAATCCGACTGCCCCTAAACAACAAATGTAAACCAACCTTGAAAATCACACCAATCCATTTTTTAGATTTTGAATTGCACCCCGTTTCACCGCTAAAAAATGAAACGGCTGTTTTTCCTGAAATCGAATGCAAACTGAAAGTATAAATTCAAACATTTTGATGTTAAATACTTAACTTATGTGTAATTGAGGACGACATCAATATTAATTTTAATTGTTTAGGTGATTGAAATATGCATGGCAACCAGGCATGCCAATGGAGGCCTAATGAAACTTATGGATATTCGTAATAAACTCAATAATCAAAGAAGAAAGAAAGAATATGTATCCGATGATGATTTAATTAGATCTATTAAAAAATTGAAATCACTTGGTAGTGGGTAAGGACTTTTGTGTATACTTTTGACTGTTAATCTATATTCCTTAAAGTTTTAGAATTTTGATGAAATACTACAAAGAAATTTTTCTCTCGGTATATTACTCATTGATAAAGTTTCTGAAAATTCATGTCAATTTTTCAAAATTGGTTTTTATTAAGCGTAAAACACCATTTGAAAAAGTGCCGCTTATAGCATATCTTAAAGTGTCTCATCCTGTGAATTGGAATCACTCTTAGTTTAATGAACAAAAACTGATTTGTAGTTTATGAAATTTTCGGTCATTGCTGAAAAATTTTTNCTTAAAGTGTCTCATCCTGTGAATTGGAATCACTCTTAGTTTAATGAACAAAAACTGATTTGTAGTTTATGAAATATTTTTAGTTTCGCATTATTATCTCTTCCAAGTGGTTACTATGTGCAATCGGTTCCTGGAGAGTTTAACACTGACCACACCCAGTTACTAGCCCTTGCGGAAACGAATTCCTTTATTACTACGTCAACTGCTATATCTGAGCTGCATTGGGATGAAGAACGCGTCAAGCGCGTCCTTGCATTTCTCGTTAAAGAAGAATTTGCCTGGATCGACCAAATTGTTGGAAAAGAGACTCTCTATTGGTTTCCGTCTATTTTCATTTCGCAAAAGAATATAGATTTACAATGATAATATATTTTGAAATGTTTTTTATTATAATACATTTTTAAACTGTGTTAATTTTATTTAATTGATGCTTTGAATTTCTTATTGTTGGATCAAGATAGAGCTGAGAGGCTAATCGGGCAGTGTCTATAAATGCTGAATTTGACGTCTTTTCTGAAAGCAGTTATTGCAAGTTGTGCACGGATGACTTTTTGAAGTTATTAGTAAGAAGCAACTGAATCCCAAATCACTACTGGGCTCAGAGTTCGGAACACTTGATAAAATTTGGTTTGTCTTATATTACAAAAATGGCTTATAACATGTCATAATGAGCCCACAAGAATTTCATTTGTAGAGGAATGTGCAATCAATCCTTCGTTGGGCGACTAAAATTACTCCACCAGCTCTTGACTTTTGAATATGGATAACATATCTTGTTGTGTATTTTAAGAGCATTTTATCATTTGCATCTCGATTGAAGGTATTACATTATTAGTTTAAACATACAATTATTTGATGCAATTCGTAATATAACTTCATTTTATAATTTTAGTTAATGCTTAAAAATTTAACTTACACACACTGCCATCGAAGGATTGCTTGTTGTGCCAAACATTCTGTAGAAAATGTCATTAAGCCTAAGAAGACAGATACATCAGACACTAAGGCCAAATATCTTTTGCAACATGGTTTTCAGAACAGTGCAAATTCTAAAATGAAACGCATGCACATGGTGCACTTTCAAGAGTCTAGTCCATTGGTGTTAGATTTTGTGAAAACTTTGTCTTCCATTGCCCACCCAGATGATCCCAACCTTCGTATCATAGATTTCAATTGTGGTCCAGGTATTTTTCATAATAGTTTGTCTGAATTTGCCTATAATATTTGTGCAATTTTCTTACTTATCACAAATGTTTATATTGATGAATATTGTTTGTATCGAAATACAGTGAACTTTATAACTAGTTGAAAAGCATCGCAATTACTGTAGTAATCCGCCGAATTTTATCAATGTTCTTATGTTGAAGGATTTTACTCAGGTGATTTACTCAAAATTAAACTATAGGCAGTAGTTTTTATAATTACTAAATTCACCCATTCGTTTTTCAACTTTGTAGCAGCAAAACAGTACAAATAAGATTTCTATTTTAAAGGTTACCCACTGAAGATGATTGTTTCATCTAAATATTTCACTGTGTTGACTTTCTATTTAAGGTGCTCTATCTCGCGAAATATTAAACGCTGGTTATCGCGACGTTTATTCGATTGATCCAGTACATCCAATAAATGTGAAGCCTTTATTAGAATTGCAGCCACCCAATGGCGCTAGTCTATCTGTGAAGCACGGACATCTGTTCAATTATAGTAGAAATAGAAACGGCCACATTTTTAACAATTCAGCTAAACGTGAGATTTTGATATCCGACTCAAAGTTCCAGAAACTGAATTGCGATGGTTCGCCTCCTGTGCCGGGCATATTTGAGAACGAACACAAACGAAGTATTGTCGTCGGATGTTTCCCTAACTCCAGGCAAGTAATCCTTAATTCAAATTTAACTAATTAAGTTTTCGTAGTAAGTTAAAATCTCAGTTAGAACACTTGGTTTAAGATATTCTTTTCATTTCAGAAGTGGTTTAGTAATTTTGTTTCTATTTTTATGGTAGAACAAATCAAATTTCCAGTTGGTATATTAAAGTGGTGCCCCTATAAATTATATATAGTTGTTTACGTTTTTGGAAAATTCTATAAAAGTTGTCTAAAAGTTTTTTAACTAAGTATTTTAATTTGAAACCGCATTATAGTACAGTAACTTTAGTATGCAATCGTGGTATAAATCCAGATAGACTGACATATTTGATATGATTAAACGCATATTTTTACGCTCAATTAATTGAACATGTTCGCAGGTGGAACAGTACCAGATACATTTGCTATCCCACTGTTCATATAATCAAGGGCATCACTAATTGCCTTTAGAATATTACGATTCTATTCTGTTACTCTTTAAAACTAGTCGATGTACAATAATTTCATTAATATCTGAAGAAACTTCTCATATAAAATGTTACATTCGAAGGAAGCTCTACTCTTTTGTGAGGTATTTATTACCATGGTAATGGTTAAACAACTTGTTTAACATTATTTTTGCTTTGATAACCTAGGCCTTTATATTTAAGATGTGGACGGACTACATATCAGAGGTCGTCAATTAATTGGTTTACAACTTTTAACCAATGAAATTCCCAATTTATTGCCAATTAATGTTGCCCTATTAATTTTTCCTGTTATTTTCAAAACAAAGTCTCAGAATCATGCTATGCAAACAGCATGAAAAATTCAGCTTGTTATTATCCAATGAGAAAACAGCAGCAAAAATTATTCATGGAATTTGTAACCCGTGATGAAAGAGGAAACAGAACACAAAAAGTTTAGTAGCCCGATATCCTTTAATTTGTTGAAATTCTGACATTTCTATTTCTGTAATAAATGATTTTAACACATACGTCTTTCATAAAGCAAAAACATTAATTTCACACACCCCATTAAACTAATTTTATTGCTGCATTAGCAATAAATTAATTGTATTGAAAGTACCTGCCAATCAATGAATTGCCTTCATTTGCTAAAATCTTTCAACATACAAGACATAACCAACAAAATAAGAATTTTTTATATTTGTAAAAAGTTTATTTTAAGGGATTTCATTCGAGAATACATTGATTTGTATGATTTGAATTCATAAAGGCAGTTACAGAGATCTAAATGGTCCAGTTTCTTACAAAACAAAAATATGTTATTACTTAAGATGAATTTATTATGTCGAGTTAACGAAACCTACTGTATTATTTTCATTGACATCATTTTGAACAAACGTACATCAATTTCTACAGCTTTTTCAATCCCTAAAATAATTACAACCTCTTACCGTCTCCAGAGAAATTTCATAGAACAAACAGTTTTCAACATCGCTGCAAGGATTGTGAGAGCAAGAATGGGTCGAGTTTGGACTTAAAAGTCGTTGTGCAAAAAAGTCAAATGATTTTCCAGGCTAGCAAAGCGAACCGTTTATAATGTGGTTTCCAGTGACGTTTCAAAGATTGGCAGAAGGTGTAGTGGTCAAATCAAACACCAATTACCAAATAAAGCAGTCACGTTACGTACAGTGCACAGCTAAAGCGATTTATTAAGCAGCTAACACGAAGAATATGGTGCACTCTGTCAAAAGCAGCTTAATGTTGTAGGGCAAATTTCGAGAGGACTGTTTTGGGTCTGTGGTTGAAGTTGATGAAAAAAATGAAACTGCAGCATACTTGAATTTGCTTCAGAATAACCTTCCAGTTGAAAAGATGAGGCAAATATCATTATCTTGCAACAAGACACTTTAATGTACTGGGGTGGCCTCCACAATCCCGACTGCAGCCCTACAGAGCATCCTTGGTCAAATCTCTCTTCGGAACTTGGTCAGAATTACCTCTAGGGAAATGTTACAGGCTGAAACCCGATGTATATGGACTGCGGTCTCACTTGATACCTTCACAACCTTATTACCTCCGTGCCTCGTCGTATCGCAGTAGTTATTAACATTATTTGGTTTGTGTTTATTTAGCACTTTACGATTTTTGGTAGTTTGTCTGTATCTTATTCCCTTAAATTGCGATTTGAATAAACTCCGATACCCTTCTTAACATATTCACACTAATTTAATAACGTTTCTTCTAAAGAAACTCGAAATATTTAAACAGAATTTTCATCAGAGCAATGCTTTCTGCCAAGGGTGTACTTGCAGTCCATTGTTGGCCTCGTTTAAGTATGTTTCCATTCTATGCATCTGTGTTGTTTATGCAATTTGAGAATAAAATAGAGGCATTTATTTCTTTAGAACTCCATTAGCTTTCATTCTGTGCTTACCAATAATATCAATATATTTTGACATAATCAAATTTAGCTTTGCCTCCTTAAACTAAAATGATTTGAGCATTACAATTGTCAATTCTTTTTATTGAGGTTTTTTGCCTGAAATTTCACAAGATTTGATACCTCAGTGTTAAATGTGGATTAATAAACTTCGCAGTGTTCTCATTATTCTTAATTTCTTTAATAACAAAATCGAAGGTTTTAAATTTAAAATTATTCTTTTATTCACCACAAAGCAGAAGTACATTTGAAACATTGTTTAGGAAAGCCTTCGCGATTGCCGACGTGAAATTTGGGATGAACGAAGGTTGTTTTGATTAAAACCCTTGTTTGCATTGAAAACTTGTTTGTAAAGTTCTTTATGCCATTAAGCATGCGGTTGTTTTTGGACCAGTGGGTTTATAGTCTTTAATGTATTTTGACATGTTGTCTTGTGTTTAAATTAGTAATTGGTTAGCACTTAAACTTGTATATGACATGTTATTTGCAGAGTAATAGCTTTTAAGATTATTGGTTTTTACATATGCTATTGACTATGCTATTTATTTGCGTAATTAGCATTTGAGAATATTGAGGCTTTTTTTAATAATGTAGCTACTACTTGCGAAATCTATTAAGCCATTCAACGTGCATTTTGTCAAATGAATTGATTGTCTTTAACATTTCTAGGCATTTGCCTTTCATTTTGGCTTACAAAGTCATATGTCACAAGGCGTGCGCGCTGCCTGGAAATCTGGAACTGCCTGTAACTTAAAAGTTACTGCCTTGAACTGCCTTTAGTGCTTTGAACTTCTTGGAAATTCTAGTTTCTATTGCGCCCAGTTTATTGTTTTGTCTAAATGTATTCCTTCTTGCGGTTGCATCCACTTGTCTTGACTTCATGTGTATGTCACTGTTAGTTTCATACATATTTGAAGGTAGCTGCATCAACCATTGGCAGTGATTGGGATTGAAGCGTTAATTCGGAACAATCTCCTCTCAACGTGTTTTTTAAAACAATTAACTGACAAAATTAATTTTCCTTTCAGTCTCTGATCCATTTATTGCCTGGATAATGCCTGAATGCAATCTTCCCAGCATTTTTATTAAGACAATTTATCTAAATTTGAACCCAATACTGTATACTCCATGTTTGAACTTGCAAATCAACAAGGCTTTGGTATTTTGTTTGCCTTTAGGGTTTTAATGGTTTGGTCACATTTCGCCCAATAGAAATATATGCGTCAAGTAAAATGGAAGAAATTTAGAAATCGAATATTTTTTATGAATAGTTTGGTACGAGGCACATTTCATGTAGATGCCCATAACATGTATTTAGCATTTTTATCAACTCCAGTATGTTTATGTCTAGCACATCTAATTGGCATGCGGCCACTACCACCAAATGCTGCTTAAGAAGTGTATGAATCTCTATTTTGAGATTTTTTTCTGGCTTTCAACTACAATTCTATACAATGTATTTCATTGTAAATATGCTGTGATAATGTACCTAATTTCCAATTAATCAAAGTTGTCACAAGAGAAACAAGTAACGTTAGGAATTGTATACATGGGTGAGCATAAGTAATAGCATGACTGTAGCAAAGTATTTTATTATAAAACTAACAATTTAAGCAAAGAAAAGGAACAGAAAAGGAAACTTGCATAGTTAAAATTATTGTAGGTGTTCGAACTGGTTACCATTGGCATTCAGGCACTTTGTGAATCTCTCTGGAACACTTAGGCATCCTCGACTAATGAAATCTGGATTGATTTTTGAAATTCTTCAATTATTTGAAGTTGCAAACTGTCCAAGTTGTGACATCTTTTCGCATACACCTTGTTCTTCAGGTAGCCCATGGGAAGAAGTCAGCACTGTAAGATCAGGGGATCTGGCTGGCCATTCAATGAAATTCCTTTAACGACCAATCCAGCGAGTAGGAAATTTTTTATCAAATCAATCTCTGACCACCATTTCATAATGGGGATCTCCATTGGTTTAATAAGAAAATTTTGTTCCAACATCTTATTCCATGGTCGGCTATTGCTTCATATGCTTGCGGAAATTGTTCTTTCAACATTTGTAGGTAGCTAGCACGTGTCACGGACCAAAGAAAAAGAAAGGGCGAATAATTCCGCCGAATTAAATTCCAACCCAGACGCATACGCTTGGAGATGAGACAGCTTTTGTAGCAATAAGTTGCGGATTTTCGGTGTTGTGCCTATTGATATGACCATCTAATTTGAAACTTGCTTCGTCGCTCCAGATAATATGAGCGGTAAGGTTTGGATCGTTTTGGATTGCGTCCATCATTTCTTTACAAAATGGCTGTCATCTGTCATAATCGTCTTTGTTCAGATGATGAACTAGGCCGTTGCACGGAAATATTGCTCTGGAGCAAGTATTTCTATTTAATGTGCCAAATTCGTTGCGTGTCGAAAATCTATTGGAACTCATGGCTAAAATGTAAAGAATATATATGGTGATATACAAACTTAATAACATATGCATGCATATTATGTTATGCTTGGTCAAAGTTTGTGTATGAATAGAAAAATTTCGCACGCTTACATTCATGCTATTACATATGCTCACCCCTGTAGATAATTCCACGTGGCTTTTCCTTAATCACTTTCGCAATGGCTAAAAATTTGAATTTTCCAATTTTTTCATGTTGTACCATTAGGAATAGACATATTTCTTGAAGTAAGTTCATTAAAAGCACGGAGATTTATAATAATTGACTGTCACAACATGTTTAAATTTGCATTTTTTCTATAGGAGATTGTCAATATTACTAGGAAGCATACCATTCAGTATATTTCCAAACATCGTTCTCTTCCAACATATCCAGCACGTTTTTAACATTTTGCAATTTCCGCCGCTCCACATAAATATGTTCCATCCTTTTGGATGTTTCAATGACATTGGCTTTTCTCCATCAAAAATATTGTTTAAATACATATAGAAACCAGAATTATTTACGAAATATTTGTCTGTTTTGAGTGATTTCTCAACGATTGTGTCTTGGATATTTTTAATTGTAGCAATTGTAAATACCTCATATTTTGAAATCACCTAAACAAAATGAGTCTCTTGCACGTGCATATAATCTGCAAAAACAAAATATGTTTCTGTACATTTTAATGAAAAGGTTCATTCACTTTATTACAAGAAAAACTGTTTATGTATTATATAGTTAAATCTCTTTGAAGGCTATTGTTTTACTCGTGGATGAAATTTCATCCAATAGGGTTATTTGCGTTAATTTCTGTCTGGGACCAGCTGAAAATTTAGAATTTAGGGTGTGCGAACACCATATTCCTGCCTGGAAATTCGACCTAAAAATTGATAGGTTGAAATGCGCGGACAACCTGTGTCATTATCTTTTAATATCTTTCTTTTTGAAATTGTATTGACAACCTGTTTGCGAACATAATCTGCTTTAATTGTATCCAAAAAATTTAAAGGAAGATATTGTTGATTGTCTTCTCGCAAGCATTACGTTACACTTTAGCTCGTAAATACTTAATAATTTTATTTTTCTTTAGAGACAGCAAATGTCAAGGGCTTTTTGAGCTTCCAATGTCGGGGTAGGGATTTTGCACAGCTTCAGAAAACTTTAGTGGTTGGTAATCTATGAATATCAGTTGCATTAATGTAAACATTACTCCCCTAAAATGAGCTAATTGTGACTATCTATGGTATTTCAGTTTTTGTTGATATTTAATCAATAAGATTTTAATTTTGTGCATATTTATTAACCATCGTTGTACCAATAGGCTGATGATTTTTTAATTTAACAACTAAATAATTTACGAATTAAATAAATGTAGTCAAGCGCGCACTAGTGGTTATTAATCTGCTCAATCGTTGATTTTAATGTGGATTGTTTGAGACTGCATGCTTTATGGCAATCAAAGAAGACGCAAATGACGATTCTGTGTGCATCCACTTTTTAATTCGCACTTAAGTTGATGGAAAATTTTATAAAATGTATAATTCATTGCGTCAACACCGGACAAAGTTCTTCACTTATTTTAGAATGATTTCGTAGAGTTTTGATCAACTACTGCATTTTGTTAGACCTGTTGGCTGTTACTTTGAAGTTAGTTAGCACAAACACCACAATTTAGTATGATGTTTAATATGTTATATAAATAAACGCTTTAGTGCTACATATATTAGTATCAGGACAAGCTATAATGCATATTTTAGTTGAATTGTGTTTGCATGTGTACTAATAAATAATATGCCAAAATATCGATTTTTGAATAATAATCTAATAAAACATTGTTAATACGAAAGTCTAATAATTGGAGTTTTCTTCCCGGGTGTTTGTTGGTGAAACCATTGGGCTGATGGAAATAACCAGGAGTATCTTGGTGCGGTGGAGTGTCATATAGAGGAGTGGATGGGAATGGACCTTCTTGATAAAAATCACTACGTTAAACAATCATCTCACCTAAAATTTGGGTGCTGGAAACAAATTTTTGTTCGTCGTATAAAACGAGGCAATAGAGACAATAAAAATTCCTGTCCTTGGTAATTTCGAAATTTTCCTTTTTCTTTGCCATTTCTTTGGTCGTCTTCTGCTCAAAATTACAGTTCTTCTCTTGTTGGAATTGAAGCTGAGGTGAATTGCATCTAAAATAATTTTTTCACTGGATTTCCTTACCACTGCCACTGCCTGTGTGCCTGTGTAGTTTCCAAAATCAACAGGTTCTTTCATGGTCGGCGTCAGAAATAGAAGTTGATTATACTATATAGATGTATACGTTCTTCGCTTCTTAACAGTCGATTCTTTTTTGCCAAATACTCTCTTCTGAAACGCTTTAAAAATTTTTTCACTTATTCTGCAGCTCTTTCCCTAAGTATACAATATGTAAATATGGTTTTATAATAATGCAGTGTTTTAGGTATGTAGCGACTGACAATTCATTAATTTCATTTCATTATGACTATTGTCTTGATGCAACAACTGCCAGAGAAATTGTTACTAATACTTGTAATGCTATTTGGAAATCATTAAAACAATTTTGCTTTCCTAAAAAAAGATAATAATTCATGGTTGAAATCAGCTGCGAAATTTTATGAACGCACAACATTGATGGTGAGCATATTTGAAAAAAGGCCCAATCAAATTGGCTCGCAGTTTTTCAGTTACTTTATTGTCCTGATTACTGTTGTTGGCTACTGGTTCACCTCTATTGAAATTGGTGCTTGTGGTTCTTCCAGTGATTCAAACATCGTAGGAGTTCAAAATTTGGGAATTTGCTTTCAAACATCAAAATGGGAATTCCGTCTCCAAGACTTATTCTAAATACTGCTAGAGAAATACATTTTGTTTTTGGAGATAAGGCTTTTAGAATAACAAACAACATCTTAATGTCTTATCCAAACAGAAATTTAAGTGTTTGTAAGCGCATATTTAAGTATCGTCTAGCGAATGGTTGAATTGTGTTTTGGCATTATGATTAGCAAGTGGCGGATTTTAAGGGCTCTAGATGTCAATCATGAATTATGCATTGGAATTGTAACGTGCTGCTGTATCATGCACAACTACGTTCGTAAAAATGACGGTGTAGTATTTGACGATGAATTGTTCAGTTACCCTATGTAGAATTTACATGCAATTGGAATTCGAGGCATCTATTTAGGTAACCACATTATAAATACGAGAATTATTATGCACCAGACTTAGTTGTTGAAAAATAAACACACTGATATTTAATGATGTGCTAAACAATACCTTGATCCTTTTTTCCAAGATATTTAACTCCGTAAATTTACGATCAACCCTTCATAGAGCTTGTGCCATAATTTTTCTTTTAACTTTTTGTCGAAAGTCGCAATTTTCTGTTAACTTTAGATTGTATAGTACGGGTCGCTTTTCAGCTGCTGTAATTAATTTTTCAATAGCTGCTTCTGCCATTATCGCGAATTGATCAATTAATCATAGTGCGCATACGTTTATTCAAAACACTACGTTTCATTTTATTTATCAATAGTTTATAGTCAACGCGAAAATAGAGCCCGCGGGAATTTTTAATTTCTGTGATCATTTAATTGCTAGTTCTGTGTTCTATTTTTGTAAACTAAATAGCTTCTTGTAAATTAAAAATCACTAGTGCGCGCGTTGTCGTAACTTCGTCTAATATTTTTTCTCATTTGTTTAGTTTAAACTAAAATTATTAATCAGATCTATATTTTGGTTTCATATATTAAATCTTTAATTTTTATCAAAGAGTAGTTGAATTACTATTATTTCAATTTCATCCGTATTATGATTATACAGATAAATGTTGTCATCCTCTGTTCGCCAAATTTCAAAAATGCAGATAATAGCATCGGCGGATCTAGACATTTTTGTTCGGGGTGCTGCTATTCTTGATTAAAAAAATTTTATCTGATTTTGCATAAACTGCAAAATTTAAAAAGCTTTCCTAGAATGAATCATGTGTTTTATTGTAAATTTAATAATTATATTTTTCTTTTTTAGTTTAGCAGTAACCAATATTTAATATAAGACTTCCAAGAGAATGATCGGAATTGGCAAAATAATTTTTGAGTTCAAAATAAGAGACACACACACACACACACACACAATACAGATGTTAACAGTTTAAGAATACAGATGTTAACAGTTTAAGAAATATGCAATCTAAAGAAAATAAACAAAACATGAGGATAAACAGTTTGTTATTCATTCGACATTTTAATGCATTACTTACATTTTTCGTTGTCCTAAAGTATCTTTCAGGGTACATGTTGACACAGGCAGAATGCGAAAATTGAAATTAATTCCTGATTGCCTGCAGATCATTTGGCACATAATCGAGCGTTTCATAAGCTGAATACACCGATGCAAAATCTGTGCAATATGATTTCCAAATCATCACTTCACCTTCAAAGGCGCAACCTATGTAATTCCCAATATATCATTGTATTGTTCTTAAAGTTCTTTAGAAATATCTTGATTTAATTTTGATATGTTTGATGGTAACCGTGAGCATAGCTTCATTGATTTGGCTTAATGATTTGAAAAACGTGACAACATCATACTAAATACGGTAGCCAAGTACTTCGCTCTTAACAAGTTTTCGCATTAGTAGCTGGATGATTTGCTCGCATTGTTTGATTTATTGAACGACGTGGAATATCTATATGAACACCAAATTCATTTGCAGTCGATTCTGCTTCTTTGAAAATTTTGGACCATCTGTGAACATTTTTCTCAATTACATGAACAAGTTTCAGTGCAGTAGCTAAATCTTCTTCTTTTGATTGCAATGATAATGCTAAAACCTTTTGTAATTGCCATGATTTTCACAACCGAGATTAGCTGAACAGTAAAACATACAATGTATGCAACAAACCCACAAAGCATTAAGACAAAGTAAAAGCCATTTAATTAAGTTTCAAGCGTAAAATATTCCCAATAGCTCATCATTCATTAACTTTTTGTGTTTGCCAAATAGGTGCTCTAACAGCAGATTGTTGTAAACGCTTAAAGATTTCAAGCATTTGGCACTATGACTATTGCCGCTTATTTTTAAGGTTGTGACTGGATACGAATTTTGTCAGCATTTCTTTTCGATTAGCGTTTTATTTAGGTGTTTACTTGTTTGTTCGAGAAAACTGGGCTCTTACTTAGTGGAAGGGTTCATGCTTATCTTCTAAACTTGTTTTCATGGTGAATGCTTACTTATTGATGCTATACATGGTTGCTGAAGACCAGTTAGATTGTGTATTACAGACTTAATAATGTGGATTTCACAATATCATAATGCTTTTTCTTAGTTCACTAATACTTTGAATGACTATAAATGTTTTTAAACCAATTTTTTACTGTCAACTCCCAAATATTTAATTACCTCAACTTTTGACTCTTTATAGACATTCGTATTGTTCTTCTAAATGATAGGAATGGTATGTCTAGTAACCATTTATACCTCCAGTTTAATATATGATATTAGAATTTATAAATAGATCAAACATAATTGCTCTTCACAAAAGTTTCTATGAAACTCTTTTAAGTGTATATGTACTTGGAAGATGCATTTTTTATGAATCTATTGCTTCCATATTTTTGACATTTTACTTTTAGGACTGCCTTAAAATGGGTCTATAATCACTTTCATTTCGCTGCATACACCCTCAGCAAACGCAATCAGCTTTTTACCATCCCGGAAATTCTGACGTATTTCCCTACATCATTTTTTTCAAATATCTGTGGTGAGGAAAGTGGATTTTCACTTCGGCACCTGGCGCGATTGCATTCTCATCTCTACGGAACATACAGTATACTTCGCGTCAGTGACATTAAGCAGTGAGTTAATTTTGGAGCAAATCCGTGAAATTCTTAAAATTAGCAAACGCAACTAGAGTAACAGGACTTTGAGAGCCAAAAATAAGGTACACATATAATATTATTCTGTCACATTTTGTTATAACGAACTTTAAAAATGATTACTTATTATTTCTAGTTTCATCAATATGATCTTTTTATCGACTGTAATGAAAATCTATATTCAAAAATATTCTCATGCTTTAGCTTCAGGGTATTTATATTTACGTTTTTAAAAACAAAACGGGTAATGGTATTTGAATAAGTCATATTTTTTCATTATGGTACATGTATATATAATTCTGTTATGAAATAAACGATATTTAAGTAAATGTACTTCTGTTTTTATGCTATTATATTGATTTAGAATTAGCTACACTTTTAAAATACGAAACTAATTTAATATTTGTTGTATTCTGCAACACAAAGGTATTATTTTATAGCTACTTTCACCTGCAATTTCATATTAATTGCTTTCAATAGCAATACAATTCTACGTAGTCCTGCAATAGATCGAACCGTTTTACCTCATTGATATTTTATCAGCTATATCATTACCAATAAAGATGATTTGATAAATAATCAAACTTTTTGAACGCATAATGGCCATCTATTCAATCACTAGTTGACAATCCCCCATTCAAATATTTTTCAATAAGTTTTAATTGACAAATAGTTGAAGAAAAACATTGGGTGTTTTAAAAATTTTTCAATTTTTTTTCAAATGTCTTTTTTTAATATATTCAGTGCAATGAAGAGGAGTGTCAGTTACTTCTTTTGATTATAGTAAAAATACTTTTTTTCGAAACGGTAGAAAGTACAGAATTTGAGTCTGTTTGAAACTCAACATGAAAAATTATTTTTTTGCTTTTCACAATCAATTATTTTTTCATGATAACTTTTGGCTTATACATATATGATTTTTTGGCAAACTAGATTTGGTGAACATTTTCAAATAACACTTATGAAAAAATATTTTATGAGTTTTAAACGTTTTTTTCAGAGTATTGTTTTTTGCCAGTCCTACTGTTCTTCAATAATATAAGTATTTCTAGAGGAATGATTTTCAAATTGTTGAAAAATCTAGAATTGGCATCTAAATAGTTCTTGTAGCGATTTTTGCTTTATACATTTAGTCATTTACATTTGATAGAAAGATGTTGCTAATGCTTTTATAATCCATTATATTTTGTTTTTAGCCTAACTTTCAATTTGTTTTTTAGGTTTTCCACCTTCGGATCTGAAGAGGGAACCATGACTTTATTTCATTGGAAGCTACTACCAGATGTACCAGAAAATGGAATTCCAGGAATCCCGATCGATAAATTAGAGTTATTCGAAATATTCATTAGATATCTAATTAAGAGGTTCGTTCAGACTTATACAAAAATATTTTTTCCGCTAACTGTGCAGTTTGCTGCTACAATTCAACAAATCAATCGAATTCAATTGTGCAAAGTCAATTGAAAATGACAAATTTGCATTGACCAAACGTATCTGGGAGTAAAAATCCCTTTGACCAAGCGTATTTACTAAGATCTTCCTCATTTTTCATTTATATAATGTTTAATAGCCTGCGTACATGAATTTGACGGTACTTTTCATTGCATTTATGCAAGCAAAATTTATTGATTCGCTTGGACTCACAGAAAATATTGTTATAGTATGATTAGTGTATTTTATGTACTGTAATGTGGTTTTTGGACCATAGGGGGTGGGAGGCAACCTCAGACTCATTTTCTATTGTCTGCAAAATGCATTTTTTGCTAATTTGTTTAAGATATTCTGCTGCTTTTTGCGCTTCATCAATAGTATTTCAATCATCCGCATAAAGAAGTTAAATTCAGACTGCATGACGTAAAATAAAATCCATTTTGGAATCAGCAATAATGTTTACAAAATGCTGTCTGTCGATCGTGTTGAAGGGGTTTCTAAAATCAATCTACGTGATTTTTTGCGATGTTGACTTCTTCATGACATGGCGTAGCATAACCAAACCACCTTTGACGACAAGAAGCTGTCTTCTCTAATTGGCATCATCTATCTACAACTTTTCCAAAACATTGAACGAATGCCATTTGGTGCTTTGCCTGTAATTATCTAATTTACGCATTTGGTGTAAGACTTTCTACGAAATTTCAAGCGGGCGTACTATTGCCCTTTGTCATTGAGAAACCGTGAATGAAGACCGTCTATACCTCCAGCTGAGGCAAGTCTAAATGAGTGGATCACATCCAAAACCTTTCTAGTGTATTTTGCACTCGACTTGTAGGGTGGATATATATATATAAACTTATAAGAGGCGCGTTCGTGGATATAATTACAGGGATTTTTTGAAGAAATTTTTAAAATTTTTTTAATTAATATTTACATGATTTACAGATAAAATTAATATAGTATTTAACTTTTGACGTATTTATATCATTACTTGTTAAACATTTTAGTAGAAATAACTAAAAACATTAATTAAATATTTACAAATTTTGGCTGTTTGCTCTCCTTGCCTTCCATGAAAACGATTAATTAATTAACCGCAATTAAGTGTCAAAGTGGCATATGCTTCATCATTAGAGTTGACAGGTTACTACTTACTAGTATATATACTGACTAGTAAATTACTAGTAATGCACCTAGTAACTAATTTGAGGTTACCTTTTCATTTTACTGAGATTAGTAATAACTAGGGCGGTATAAGAGGCGCTATGTAGCGTCCCATATAGAAATCTATATAATTGATATATATAATAATTAAAATATGATTTTGAATGCTCTATTTAGTGTAATATAGGATTTTAAGGCAGTTCAGTTGAATACTTTACTTGTGAAAGCACACAAAGCGCCTCTTATAAATATATATATATATATACTCTCCTGCTAAATGTTTTTAAAAACCTCATCATTACCGCGTTTCGAAAAATAAATCTTTGAAATTTTGCAGGGTAGTGTCTCTTTAATTTACCTACTCCCATGGTAAATATATTTAAGTTCGAGTGTATACTGCGGGAGCAATGGCCAAAAAAATGTGTTTTTTGGTGAAAAAGTGTGACTCCCGCTATATACCTTAGAAATTTCAGACCGTTTCCCGCCAAATGTAAGGTTTTTTCATTTTAAATAGCAAAAAGCGGGAAATATATATATATATATATATATATATATATATATATAATATATATAGTATGAATGGGGATATATTGGCCATGTTTAAAAAGTTGCGTTTGAATAACCTGATGTATCCGCTAAAAATAGACTGCATAAATTGCAATTTTTGCATAAAAACTAAAAGAACAAAAATTCGTCTGTGGAGATAGTTTAACATGTTGCTCGCTCAATTTTTGGATTGTTAACAGCAGAAGCAAAATAAGAAATAATTTTGAGTAATGATGGGAAAAGCATTCAAAATTTACGAATTGATTTGATCCTGAACATTTAAGCGAACTTTTGGTTTACGATATTAATTTTGGTATTGTAAATAGTTTTCTCAGTAATATGTTTATATTTTATTGTAAATATGCAAATGTATCACTTCACTTTCAGCAAACCTATTTATTACGAATAGAATTAAAGCTATGTTGGGGGACGTGGCACTATGGGAACAAAAAATTCATGGAAATGGGATGGGGCGAGACTGGGATCGAACCCAATATGACTATGATAAAGAAAATCCTGGCTCTACACAACCCTTCCCTATGGTTTAGGAAATGCCCAACTCCCTTTTATCCAGAATCTTTAATATTACATTTTTTTTACTTAGTGAGTCATACAATTGCATTTTTCATTGGTTGATAGAGTTTTTACAAAATCAAGGTATTAATTATGACACATATTTAATCGTTTGAACATAAAGCATCTTTGCCAAAAATATAACCATAATACTTTTACATGTTTGCAGATGAAATTTCAAATTACAATAAATTTACTAAAATTTATGAGATAGATAAGCTTGATTTATCCTTATTGACGTCATCAATGATCTAATTATTTCCTGTAAATGCCTAAGACATTTTATCAAAAGTATTTGGTCGTTTTATTGTCTAAGAGATTGAAAAAACGCAAAATGGAAAAAGTACTGACATTTTGAGGCGAATCTAAAATTCAACCAATTTGAAAAAAATATTTTTTACACTGTGATTTTAAGCAAAACAGCACCCTATCAGGTTGTTCAAATGCAACTTTTTAAACATAACTCATACATGGACGACTCTAATATATATATATATATATAAACATTTGCACTGAACGGTTGGTTTAGTGATTTCTCTCTAGTCTACATGTCTTATTTACGAAATGAGAAATGCGTTACATCAAACTATATATTTATGTTATACCTGTAATAGCAAAATACATTGGAAGCAGGAGTGTACTGGTTTTGACTCTGGAAAACCAACTGTCCTCAAGGATTAATAATATAATCCTATTCTGTAACTCTTGTGTTGACAAAGGACACAAAGATGCCGTTATTTCTAATATCACCCAAGGACCTAGTCTGGCTACTGAAGAAGTAAAGCAGATATGTTACGATATTCTTGCTAAAACCAATAAAATCAGTACCATAGAGAAGCAATGCACACAATCAAATTTAATCGTCAAAGCAGAAGACAATAGCCATCTATACAATCTTCGCGTCAATGGAATCGATGAATCTGCTGGAAAGAGACATTATGAACTTTTAGAAGATGAATCCAGTTGTTGAATATCTTGGTGGTAACTCGAACTTAGTGAAAGATATCCTCCCTGTTGGCAAATTTGACCCTACACGTTAGCGACCCAGAACTATGAGAGGTAAGGAAGCTATTATTAAAGGCTTTTACACTAAAATTTTACAAAAGGAATGTTTATATCTCGCACGATCTCTCAGTTACTGATAGGGAATTGGAGAAAAGTATCTTGAAGAAATGGTGGGAACTCTGAAGCCTGGTGCAGAGCGGAACACATTAAAAATTCGCAATAAGTTATACATTATATATATATATATATATATATATATATATATATATGCAAGGTAGTTCAGAAAAACCTGATGGTTTTATATTAAAAATAGCTTCAAAGTTCTAAACATTAATCTATTTTACAAACCGCAATAGATGGAAATTAATAAAAAAAACAAGCAAAATTTACATTTATTGATGATATCTCAGTGAATAATATGAAAACTTTTACGCTTTGAAAATGACATCTTCTAAATGTTGTCCATTGCTCGCCATACATTCTTCTATTCTTTTGGTGAAACGCTCTTTCCAACATTGCCCTGAGTATAGAAACAATTTCCTTTCTAATAGCCTCTTAGTTCACCTAGTGTACGAAGTTTTTTTGTGTACACTTTTGATTTGAGGTACTTCCAATGGAAAAAGTCACAAACACTGAGATCCGGCGATCGCGCTTGCTAAGCAATATCTCCTTTGCGTGAGATGACGCTTATTATTTGATGCATAATAATGTTTGAAATGTCAATTCGTTCTCTTAAATTAAATCACACAGTCATGAAACAGTGAATTAACCGAGTCAGCAGTATTGCTTTGTCGTATGCTATGTGAATATTCTACAAATATATTTCTGAGTGATAAGTATTAATCGTATAAATTGTCGATTTATGTATACATATCAATGCTCAGAATTTTGCATTACTTTACGACCACCCTGTATTTCATGTTTTGTTTAGGGCTGCAACTCCACTTGGTTATGTACTAACATCATGGTGTGATGTTCCAGAAACTTTATCGACTGCATGGCAAAAACTTTGTTTCAATGACCTATCTATCGATGAAATCAAAGAATTGTTTCATGTTGTTTGCAGTTGTCATCTGTCGAATATTTTCCAAATGTCATGGCAACACAACGCACATACGTTTAATGATTTAAATTTAATTTAATCTAATTTGTTGTTAATTTATTTAGAATAATTCGCGACTCACAGTTATTGGTTTTATATATTTAATTTTAGAGTAATTTCAATTTAAGCTCATTATTTCACAACTCTATTTAATATGAAAAATTCTGTAAAAATTCTGCCTCCGAATTGTTAGTCCAAAAATATTAATATTTATAGTCATTTTTTAGATGATTTATTTACTAGAATACTTATTAATCTCAAACGATAATTCCTGTTATGATTATTATCATAACTGAGGATTTATCGTTTGAAATTAATGGATTAGTGTTTAAATAATTACTTAACCCTAACTGGGGGCGAGTTAACCCCCTTCCATTTTTTTTAATTAAACTATCCTTCCATGACTTTTTTCTTTAACTTGTTCTGTAACTTTTGACGAAAAATTATGCCTGACTGCGAATAAGGCAGAATTGAGTTACAATAAAATCGAAACATTATATGTCATCGGTACGCAAGTATTGTTCATTAAAATTAGAAATATGAAAGACATCCACTTATATTAGTTGACCTTACAGTTATTAAAACGATAATTAAATGCATACCATTTGTGACAGGCTTTTCACACGGTTGTGACACGTTAGTAGATTGTGTTTGTTCCAAATCTGGGGCTGAAGGTTTTTGTTTACGAGCAGCATTGTAAAAATTACAGTAGGCACAGCGATATGCTAAACAGAAATGAGAAAAATATACTCGTACATGTTTGTCAATAAGTTTAGATATAAAACATGCATGCGCAGCATTATGCCAAATTTTACATAACTTCAATGGTGACCAGATGTTTTCAACCACACATTTAACTAGGAATGATTAAGTGGCCTTGCTCTATCAAAAGAAACTTATTAAACAAAAATCCTGTTCCTTCAGAATCGGTTTTTCAAGTAAATTTCCAATTTTACAGTGATTCTCAACATGATATAAGTGAAACGTTCTCGAGTCTAGCTACGTGAAAATTGCCACCTCATTTGAAAAGAGGTTTTAGTTAAAAAACATTCTACAGGCTGTTCCATAAGTCCCTATGTTTCAAATTACTACTGCATTTAAGCAATAATACAAACAGACATTATCTTATCCAATCAGAATCTGTGTGTTGTTTATCCAATCAGAATCTGCGTGTTGTTTATTATGCAACAGGACGACGCCCACCCCACACTGCCCGCATTACCCGACAATTTCTGAATGACAATTTCCCCAACTGGTGGGTAGGGAAGAGCAGGCCCATCCCATGGCCTGTTCGGTTACCGGATTTAACGTCATGTGTAATGGCTGAAAAAGCAAGATCAACTCAGGATCTGAAACAGGCAATTCGCAATGCTTTTGCTAACTTTAAAATGGAATCTCTTCCAAAGATACATACACGTACTTTTCGTCGACTACATCTTTGCATTGATATTGATGGGTTGCAATTCTACCCTTACGATTAGATAAGATAAGACAATCTTTATTAAGAGAAGGTAAAGCAATTAATACAAACTGATGGCTTCTCAAAATAGCATCATTAAAAAAAATAAAACAAAATAATACTATTTACAAACCTATACATTGCTAAGAAGGCTAAGAATAAGTCTACATTCTAGTAATTGTGTAATTGCTATTATAGAATTTGTACCCTGTCCAAGATCTTCCTGAGATGAATTTTTGCTTAAGAATAAATCTTTTCACACTATTTCGGAATTCTTTCAGTTTTGTAATATGCTTAATTTCGTTAGGTAGATTATTCCATTGCCTTGTGGCTACGTTTAAAAATGAATTTTCTTTGACTTTACGTCTGAACCTAGTGACAACATATTTCTTAGACCGTCTATTGAAAGTTTTCTTGAATTCAGGGAGATTTATCTTATCATAAGGCGGAATTTCGTTAGCAGCTTTGAAAAATAATGTAGCAATATTGATTTGTATTAATTGTTGAGGAGAAGGACACGTTTCCAAAATATAATTTTTGGTGTTACTAGAATTTCTTTTGCAAACATTTAAAGCCCATTTATATTGCAGCTGAAGTTTATTTATCAATGATGTGCTCAAATTTGAAAATAGTACACTCCCGTAATTTAGGTGGCTCATAACAAATGCGTGGAATAGCTGAATTATTGCATGAGGAGGTAATAGGTCAGCAACCTGAGAAATAGTTCTTATGCCAGCAGCAATTTTTTTCTGTGTAGATTTAATGTGCTCGGAAAAAGAAAGTTTTGAGTCAATTATTATTCCTAAATATTTGAAAGTATCACTTGTAGAAATAATTGCATTTTTTATAGTCAAATTTTTATTTGTATGCAAGTTATTGTTGAAAAAGGGGTTCATTATACAAAATTGCGTTTTCTCGGCATTAATGCGTAATTTGTGCATAGAAAAATAATGGCTTAGTGACTGGCAGTTGGATTCCACTTTTTTTATTGCAACATCTAATGACTTGTTGGCGGAAAATATACAGGTATCGTCTGCATATTGTATAAGATTGCAATTAGTATAAAAGTTCATATCATTGACATAGATATTAAATAGAAGAGGTCCAAGAATGGTTCCTTGCGGAACACCTTTTCAATATACAGCCAGTCTGAAAGTACTGAGTTGATTTTAACTCGTTGTTTCCTATTACTTAAGAAACTCGCAATTAAACTAGTACTATCGAGGGAGAATCCCATACGTTTTAGTTTTTTTATTAGTATGTCATGGTCGATTGAATCAAATGCCTTAGAGAGATCTAAGCATGCAATAGCAACATATTGTTGATCATCCAATGAATTTCGCCAGTTCTCTGTTGCCTGGATAAGTGCATCATTCGTTGAAAAACTTCTTCTAAATCCAAATTGGGTTGCAGAGAGCCGATTATGTTTTTTAATATGCTCGAACATTTGACTGAATATTAGTCTTTCAAAAACTTTACTTATTGGGGTCGTGATTGAAATAGGCCTATAATTTAGTGGGCATGTTTCATCATTTTTTTTGTAAAGCGGAGTAACATGTGCTTCTTTTAAGCAGTCTGGGAATGTTTTGGATTTAATGCATTCATTAAAAATGTAGTTAAGAGGAATATTAATTAAGTGTGCGATTTCCTTAAGTATCCATGTGGGAATATTTGACGGCCCACTGGATTTGCCGGATTTTAATTTATTTAAGGCTTTGAGCATTTCATAACTAGTCGTAAATCTAAAGGTAAAATCGTGTGCATAAAGCTTTTCATTTTCAATATATTTTACATTATCCCCAGAATAGTTGCCCAAATTTACGAATGATTTGTTTAAAATATTGGAGATGTGATAAGGATCCTTCTGCAATTTGCCATAGTCGTCTGTTATAGCTATGATCTTATTGGTGACCCGTTTATTGCGATTTGTCAGATTATGAATAAAACTCCATTTAGATTTTTGGGATAGCATTCCATTATATTCTTTTTTTATGTACGTATTATAGGCCTTACGATTTGCTATGTTACAGATGTTTCTAGCTCTCTTGTAGCGGTTAAAATTTACTTCACATTGGTTATTTAAGAAATTTTTATATGCTTGATTTTTCGCGCGAATGAGTGTTTTACAGTCGTCGGTAATCCACTCCTTAGAATTTTTTGAGTTATCTTTTGCTTTAGAGTTATTAGGATTTAATAAAACACGCTGTTCAGGGCAATATAAGTTGACATAGGCAATATAAGTTGACATGGGCAATATAAGTTGACATGTACTTGGATTACTTTTAGATGTTAGTTTTTGTTTGTTAAATATAGATGTATTGATTATATTAATAATAATGTCTGTTTGTATTATTGATGAAGTGTAGTACTAATTTGAAATGTAGGGACTTATGGAACAGACTGTACAAGCTGGCATTAACTCTTATTTGACAAAATACACCAAAAACAGTAGAGTTTAAAATTGTGTTTTAACCCTATTTTCATGAGGGGAGGTAGGAGAGGGAGGGGAGGAGGACGTGACTTGACCCCCTCCATATTTTTCGATATAACTTAGAGACCGTTTTTTTAAATAAAGTATCCTTCAATGACTTTTTTCTTTAATTTCTGCAACTTTTGCCACAAAAAATAATGCAGATAGGATCAAGGGTTACAAAGTTATAGCGATTTTTAAAAAAAGTCCATGAAAAACTGACATTTCTTGAGAGTTTCAAAAATCACAATGTTATTTATAAAGCTATACATTGAAACCAATGCATAATTTTCATTGAAATTACAATTAAAGGTTTTCTATGTTTTATTTGCATTGTAGGCCTTTCGCTTGATTCCTGGTTATTTCTAACATTTTGTGTCAATAATGAGAAATTTGAAATTCTATACATAACCAAATTAATATGCATATGGTTTACATAATAATTATCGTATCGCAAAATGGTTTTGCCAAGATATGCATCAAATGGCAAAGTATCTTCACACCAAATTTGGATGTAGTGTTTCTCCCTCAGGAATAACTACTATAAAATAGCCAAGGTAAAATAGGGGTAAACAATCTATATTTTTGCTAAGGATCTTCAATAATTGCAATAAAAACAGACTAATAGAGATATATTTCGCTCAACTTGAGCATCGTCAATTTACAAAATTTTCCCTCTAAATATGCATTATTTACCTAAACGATATTATTATGTAATTAAACGGTGATTATGGGTAATTTATGTATATACTTTCGATTACTTTTAACTTTTTGGGGATGGTAGATCTTAAAATTTTGATGTCATAATTTAATCCATATTTTCTTAGGTGTTGTGATAGTGTTGACTTAGTTTCGTGTTCTTTTAATTAAATAATGCATACTTAGAGGGAAAATTGTGTAAATTGACGATGCTCAAATTGAACGAAATATATCTATACATGTCAATAATGAAATTTGGGACAATTTTTAGCGAGGGCCTGCATAGCATTGCTTTGTTGAGTTAGTGTTTACAACTATATGCGGTTTTGTGACATTGTAGTTAAACCTTGCATGCTACATAGCAGCTCTGCAGACAGAACAAGAAGAACAAATGTCTATATTTAGAGTTGATTTGTACAATATAAGATACTGCTTACAACTCTAAATAGCGTCAAAAAATAACTACACAAGTACAAAAACAAATATACACGCACACAAATGATTATTTACAAAGGCAATTATAACTAATGGCCTGGACTATGGCGAATTTATAAGCGGTCAATTGAATAGTCAGAATTATAAAATTTAAAACCTCGCCATTTATAGTCAAGTATTTCTTTTGCATAACTATGAAAGTGTTTAACAACAACAACATATATTTAAGTTCTCATGTACATATATATGTATTAATTTTACAAACTTATTAAGAACATAATAATGCAACTTTCTTCATACGAGCTTAGGTGTCAGTAAATGTTTGTTTCTTGGTTAAGTTTATAAATTACATATAACTTAATAAATATTTTTACTTATTGTTCTTGAGTTGCACATCTTATTCTACAATTAGTCAGGTAATTGATATTTTGTTGTGTAATCATGTTTTTCAACTTCTTGAATATTGTATAATTTTTTTCACTTCGTGTAATTTGTTTCATAGTGATATTGAATAATTTAGGAATCCGTTCTTCATTACTTTTCTATTATGTTTAATTTTACCAAATGTAATTGTTCTTTGATTTAAATGATTAGAAATGTTCGATTTTCTTTTCCAAAATATCGATAAACATCTAATATTTTGAAGAGCTTCTAATGATCTTAGATATTTACACATTATTTCTTTTTTATTTTTGTAGCTAATTGTTTATTCCCCATTTAAATACTTTGTCTAATTTCGATTTTGCCTTTTTATTTAAGTTCGTTAATAAACAAGATGAGTACAAGAAAGAGATAAAAAAGTGATCGAAAGAGTATTACCTTCCATTCTATTGGTATAAACTTTCCAATTTTTTGAATTGATCTTATACCATACGCCCTTTTCTTTATGATGTTGTTTGCCTAGAAGAACAAAAATCTATATTCAAAAATTGTTTTAACAATAAATAGAAATACTGATAACAAATTCGGAAAGCGTCAAGAAAGTAATACAAAATTAAACAAAAAAAAGAAAACAACGAATATTTGCAAATAAAAAGTGGTTAACTTGGGCTATGACGATTGCTAGTTTCTATTAATAGAGTAATCAGGATTATAAAATTGATAACCTCGCCATTTCAGTTTTTTATATTATAAGTGCAAAAATATTTTTTAATATCCATTTTAAAGTTTTTTAATCTACTTATTTGTTTAATATATTTTGGTAATTCATTCCACATATTTATATAGCTGTGTTTAGAAATGAATTTTTCATTATTCGCTTCTTATACCTAATAGGTTCAATTATG
>CABFPE010000824.1:272084-298968 GCA_900660155.1 Hofstenia miamia
AATTATCCTATTCATTTTGTAAGATGCAACCAAGTTACAATATTGTACATTCTAAGAAAAATACCAGAGCCAATTAAGTAATTTTTGACAAATTGTAACAAGTGAAATTATGCTTACATAAGAACTGCCATATTGGCAGAAGATTAATTCAAATTTCAAAATCGGCAGGTACTGAAAACTTTTTAAATAAATAGCTGAGAATTTAGAGGAAAATTGATGAACAATAAATTCTTTGGAGTTTATATTATTTTCATTCTTCATTTATCTGGTTTGATATTTAATAAAATGTTCAGCTAAGCAAGTTGTGTTGAGTAGTGGCTGGATCCAATCACGGGAGCGATTTGAAGGGTCCTTGTGCCAGTCATGAAACCGCACTTATGTTATGGTTGGGAGTTTTTTTATTCTTGCTTAGTCTGACTATTGATCTATACATGTATAAATTAATAGATGCTCGAAACAGCTGGATAGTCGAACCCTAGGAATATATATCTATTCTTAATAGTAGGAGACTTGACTATAATTGACCGAATAAATGACTTTACATGTATTGTTATTAAATGTAAGTATAGGAAACTGCAATCTATTAATTAATTTACAAAGCCAGTAATTTTACGGTAATGGCTACTTTAATATTATTTAAATGCAGTTAGTGTCAACGCCCAGTTGCTTTACTTAATCAAACCAACAAACACTTTACAGAATTGAGTTTAAGTCAGTTACAACTTGACATGAGTACACGCACTGAGCTAAGGTAAGTTACACATAATTAGTCCTCATTGAGCTGAGGTGGTGCAGTGGATTTGGTCAATCGTTCATGAAGGAGAGGAACTGTGATGTGGAGATCGGCTTTGGGCAGTAGCCCACAGATGATTTGATGAGGAAACGTCACATGGCTTCGTCACCTAAATAGTGATGATTAGTACTAGATTAACCTAACTAGTTAAACAGAGAGGAAAAGTTTGGCGGTTCACCAAAGGAGTAACTCCTCACCCGCAATTTACTGAGTGGTAGTTATTAACAATAATACACGGTGCAAATAGGCCAGGTGGAGGATGTTACACAAGTTTACTTAATACTGTGGCATAAATACTTTCATTGATGTTGCATTCTTTATTTTTCATCTATTTCAATTTCAATATTATCATTTTGAATTTATTTCAATTGTAATTTTGACACATTGACAATGGTGCTAAATATTTTAGTTTAAATTTCTGCTAATTTAACAACAGAGTAAAACTTTCATGTAGTATGTTTTGTTTACTATGATCAGTTATCATTTGTATACATATCTGAGAATTCTTCATTTATTTTCTCTTCATTTTATTCTCAGTAAATTCATTTTTACTTTTTATTTTTGACTTATCTTTTATTTTAAAATTATGTGTTTCTAACTTTCCAACTGTGTAGTTAAAGGGCACCCAGACTTTGCTGGTTTGTTTTCCTTTAACTTAGGTTAGGTGTATGGCTAGGGCTGTTGTACTGCTTGTCATTTGTTATTAAAATCATTATTAATGTTTCACCTAAATTTGACAAGATGACAAATTCAATGAGTTTAGGTTATTTTTACTAAGCACTTAGGTTCACTACATGTACCCAAGAATTAAGCTTCTTTATTCTTAATCAATTAGGGCTCTAGTCTTATGTGAATCTTCTTAAAGGTTTTCTGTATCAGGTCAGCCAATTGTGGCCACTCTTCACCAACATGATCTCCTGTTTTACTTTTAACTTATATTAGGATGGGGTATAACAGCAGGAGGATTTATTTTTTTTGTAGCATCAGTAAATCCATACATCAACTCAAAACCCTCAATAAATTAGGATATTAGAACAGTTAGCTGATTTCATACTGAATCCACAANGCCATACATCAACTCAAAACCCTCAATAAATTAGGATATTAGAACAGTTAGCTGATTTCATACTGAATCCACAACACCAACTTCTGTTTAGCCATTGATATTTTACTGAAAGTATTTAGAGACTAGCCATATGTGATCTCACTAGAATACTTAAGGTAATTAGACATTGAATTCATTACATTTGTTACTTTATTACTGAAAATCTATTAATTGAATGGAGTTCTCACCTTCTACTTTTGGTAGTACAGCAGAATTATTTGAGGGAAACAATCCTTCCAAAAGTTTATAGCTATCCAAACAGTTTCTAAGAAATTCAAATTGATTTATTCTTCAGACATTTACTAAGTTTGTTTAGACTTTCCCTATACATTTAACTTAAGTCTGATTTGTTTTGTAGGAAGTTTCTCTCACATTTACAATTATAATGCTTTAATTTTGTGAGATTTGAATGATAAGAAGAAGGTCAAAAGAGCTTGCTGCTCTTAAAACACTTTTTCAGTAGTAATTTATCAATTGTTGAAAAATATGCATACTGTTATTGCACATTGTTCAGACACATTGACTAATTGAGTTTATATTGCAAATGCAGTTCCTGGAAAACATCATCCCTTACTACAAAGTTGGCAAAATTTCCCAGAAACCTTATGATGCCATTTATTTATGATTTAAATTTTTGTTAATTCCATGTGGTATTTCTGCTATTTGTTGCATATTTACAAATATTTGCAATTATTATAAATTAGGAAAAAATTGTATGCATTCACAATAAAACTTTTGGTCTAGTCTAAATCAATTGTGTTTTATTTTTCTCTGAATTATTACTGATTCATTATGAATAGCTAAATTTGTTTTCTGTTGAGGAAGAGCTGGGGGCAGGTCATTATTAAATTTGATGGCATTCATTCTTGTTAAATTTGTTTATTCAATGGCTGTGATGATTGGTGCTGGCTGTAGTCATTTTGTACTAATGCTAAGCTCTGAAGAATTACAATTGTTTGATTTACTACTCATGGGCTCAATGCTTAGTTTAGCTGTCTCCCAGGTGATTGTTAGTATTACTCATAGGCTAATTCATTTATGAAGTTTTCTTAATCATGCTTTCTTTTGGTACTTGCAAACAGTTGTTAAATATTCCTTGAACTATAGATGTTACTTATATTATTCTAATGCTCTAACACTTATTAAGTTGATCCTAGATGGTGACCTAAGAATATTTAATGAACATGGAACTGAAACTAATTTTAATTTTTTCTTATTCTGTTACTTTAATGAAGAAAAACCACAACTAATTTGTAAGTTACTTGATTATTTATTAATTATCTCCAATGAAATAGAAGTATTAAATGACAATTCTATAGCCTCTTATTAATTAGAAAGATCCAAGCCAACAAACAAAAAGTTCTCAGACTTACCTCTACTCTTTCTCATTTTATGAAAATTAATATTGAAAAAAATGACTACTGAAAATCCCAATTATCAAATTCTAATATCCAAAAACAAAAGTCAACTAACAAATATTATTATCAACATGTGAGAACAACTGCAAAAGCTGGAACCCCAATTATCACTAATAGTACCCACTCAAAATCCCTAAACTTCTACTGATCAAATGGAAGAAAGAATCATTTCCCAAGTTTCTTATATCCCTTATACTCAACAAAATCAATTCCACCAAGATATAATGGATTTTGAAATGAAATTAATGTTATTAAATCAAATAAACCACAAAGAAATATCACTTAACCACCTGCTACCACCCTAGCAGAAAACTTCAACTTAACTCCTGTAGTGACTCTGTAGAGACTGGAAAAATACTGAAAATTTCACATCTAAGGATAAAGCTATCAATAAACCTATGCCACAACAAGCTTTTGATACTAATGTAATTAAATGAAAATCAATGTTGCCATATGAATCCATGATAACAGATCTTAAAATGACTAGAACTCCTCCATACTTTACAGGAAAAATAAGTAGCAATGCTCAAATATTCCTGAATGGATTGTTATCTTTGAGATTTATGTTTCCCAACAAGGAGAAACCAAAGAAAATAGTTGGACCTAATTACCACTCTTTCTAAAAGACTTAGTGTATATGTGAGTTTGGAACCAGAAAGCAAATTTTATTATGACAAACTTGTGAAAGATCTAATTCTCACTTTAACAATGGAAACACCAAAACCACATGCTATTTTAAAGTTGCAAAATGAAAGACAATGATGATATTAACAAATACATTCTTAAAGTAAATATACTATTACAAAGAAGTTTGTTTGTAAAACAAGACCTATATTCATACCTAAAAGCTGGAATGTCACCTTTATTTAGAAGATGTTTTGAAAATAAATGTGACATCAAAGACTAAATGGAAAATCTCATCAGCAAATATTTTAACATACTCAGTATGGAAAACAACTACTGAGTACAAAAAGAACTTGGATTTCACAATTCTACCAACACATTCAAATACCAATCACAACCTAAAAACACTGATATTGAAAATTCTGATCAAAACTAAATCAATGAACATGTAAAAAGTTAGATGCTGACAATGTGGGTAATAATGCCACTTTAACCCAGACTGTAAAACTGTGCCAACCAAATCAAAAAAGAAAATTTAAACTTAAAAGGGCACTGGCCCCAAACAGCAATGAGGAATGCTTGATTGTAACTAATTTATTAGAAAGTAACCTCATCCCATTAACAATAGTGCAAACATCAAGGCAACAGTGGACACTGGAGCATCCATTACTCTAATGGCAGATACCTGTGTAAATGAATTGGATGGACAAGAGAACATATAGAAAAAGATGAATTAAGACTTATCAATGTTTCTGACAACTACATAAATATCAAAGGTGTCATCAGAAAATTACTAATCACCATTCAACATATAAAATTTCAAACATGATATCTGTATAGTGGACACTCATAATCAGCCACTACTTTATGAGATGAGATTGCCTCACTGACAACAATCAAATACTCATCTAGAACTAAAAAATATGCAAGGATAACAATGTAAAAGTCACACTAAAAACAGGAAATGCTGCTTCCTCAGAGTTCTCTCTTCTAGAAAACCTGCAAGTGAAACCCAACTACTGGAAGCTAATAAAAATAAAGACAAAAACATCTAAAAATGGCGATTTCATCATATCAAACCAACATTGAATCAACTCCAAGAAAATAATCTTACTGAATAACACCTGCACAGAAAAGATGGTATTAGAGTTTCAACCATTCTAAATAAAAGTGACAAGTTCATATCAGTCAAACCCAACCAGCTCACTATCATTGGTATAACCTATCAAAAAATTTGTAATGAAATCTATATGCTCCAAGGGTCTTAAGGGAAACACATCCTCACACAAATGCAGATCAAGTAATGAAAATTAATTTAGTACTTATAAAAGATGCAGCAATCTTCAATAACAAAGAGAAGAGAGAAGCATTGGAAAAGTGATCAGTATTGAACACAAGATCAATACAACATTGGATAAACCAACATTAGCACAGGATGCCTCAGCACCCCCAAGACAAATATGCAAGAACCATAAGCAAATTATTAAACAATGGAATTATAAGAAAGAGCAAAAGTCCTTATGCCTCTCCCACAGTTTTCATGAAAAAAAGAAGACAAGCACAGACTATGTATCAATTTCCAAATGCTTAGTGATATAACTAAAGAAGAAGCTCACCCTCTGACTTTACTAGATGATATCCTTTACAGAGCTGCAAAATACCAATTCTTCTCTACCATAGATATCTGTAAAGCATTTTGGCAGGTCTCTATGTGAGAATCAGACATCAATAAAACCATATTCATCATGCTTCACAGTCTCTGATGTGTATAAGAGACAGCCTTTGTAATGCTCCCACAACCTTCTAGCATTACATCATGAAAGTTAATCTAAACAAACAACCTAAAGTTCATTATGGAATCACAGCATACATAGACAACATTTTAATTTCATTTATGTCTATCAACAGATTGAATACCTCAGCAATTTCTCCTTTACAATTACTCACAAGAAGGGAAGATTACTTAACAATGCCAATCTTTAGACTGTGCTTCCTCAATACCAACATGAGAAGAAAAAACCAGAATAAGATATAATACAATTCAGCTTTATACTGAAAAATCAATACAATGACCTAATTGACATTAATTCTAACAAGAATGGAAAGCCCATACTACTAATTCTTGCTATAATAATCCACAAAGAAATCACACCAACTGAAATTGCAAAAGCACAGCTAAATGACATCATTTTAAATGAAATCATTGATAAATTAAGAACAATCAAGAAATCACAAACACTGTTGCAATGCAATAGTATAAAAAACATAAGTGGTTACTTACTGAAAATAGCATCCTTTATGTTTCTTCCAAGATCTCAAAAAGAATAGCTCTTCCAAAAAATAAAGGAGAGGTAGTTACAAAATTTCATGAGAGAGGACACACCACTTTATCAAACTGAAATTATAAAAGCATTTTGTAACCATCTACTGATGAAAAACCATCAAGGATGTTATTAATAAGTTCCAAACCTGCATTCTACAGAACAAACATAGAACAGCAAATAGAACTTGAAAAAAACTCATCTGAACACATCAACCAAATTGTCAACATGGATATTGAGCAGTTATCTGAAGACCAGGCACATTATTAATATGTTCTACTACTAGTGGACAATTTTACAAAATAGAGTAAAATGATTCTCATAAAAAATATAAAAGCTTAAGCAGTTGCAGACACAGGGGAAAAAAATTGGACATGCATTTTTGGACCAATGGGAAATCTAATCACAGACCAAGGAGTTCAATTCAAAAGCAAATTATTTCACTGTCTGATCAAAAGCCATGAAGTGGTACACAGTCATACTACCACACATCACCCACAAGCTAACAGAGGTGTTGAATGATTAAGCTGCATACTCATCCAACTTATGCAATCTACAACAACAAATGTAGGAGGCAAAGACTGATGAGATGTACTTGCCATGATCAAATATTTCTACAATACCTGCAGTCATGCTACCACTAAAATGACACCATATAAAGCAGTATATGGACACAAAGCTCCTACACCTATTGGAATGCTATTTAAAAACTACAATGCACCAATCAATCAAGAATACTGCAAGCAATGAATCAAAAAACTCAATCTCTCACAAAATTATATGTTCCATCACAGAAAAAAGTGCCTCTAGACAACATTATTACAAAAATTATATGTACAGAGAACCCCACAAAGTTGGTGATAATGTCTACCAATTCCAACCTGGCTTTATTGCTATAGAAAAGCAAGTTTGAAAATTTGCAACTAACTTGTTCTGATCCTTTGAAATAAAAAAGTGCTACCTCATAATAGTTAATTGCTATGGAAAAACTACAAATTTTTGAAATCTGAAAAGCACAGCCAAAAACATTGAAGATGCTAGTGTAGAATCTTGCCAATCCCAATTTTGTGATTGTCAAGAGTAAATCTTTACTTTTCACAGTATATGTGATGATGAAGTATGACAGATTCCTAATTCTCTCATTCTAATTGCGTGTTTAGCAAATTAACTTAAATTAATCTGAGTTAGTGTTCCTGAATGCTTAACTAACAACATCTTATTTAGATCAAGAGTGGTAGATGGAAGACAGGGTCAAAACCCAAAGTGGTGCCAAGTGATTCCAGAGATCTCTAACAGCAACAGCTCCAGCTTTTACTTGAACTCCACAGTGGAAACCATTAGCTGAATCAGTGTGTGGATGGTTAACTCAGTGATTCTGTGTGTGCTATTACTTACTAATTTAGTGCATTGATTGTTCTTGTTATTATGATAATGTAAATATAAGGAAATAACACAACTGCAATGCTTTAGTTTGTTATTTAGCCTTACATATAATAGCCCTACAGATATAGCAATACATGCTAGCCCTTTCTACATGTGAACAATCAATGTAGCCTGCAAGAAAGTAAATTCATAATTCAGCCAACAGTCAACTATGATACAAAACAATAAGCAACTGGCATCCAGTAATGAAATAACAAACATGTAGAGCAATATAAATATAATCATAATAATCAGCAAGCAATGAGTAATAGGAAAGCTACAACAGAGAAAAATCTCTATCCCTATTTGTAACCTATAAGCACATTGAGGAATTTACAGCTACCACCCTCATTGCTGTTGAATAGCTGATTTTGAGGCTGCTCCAGAATTCCTTTAAATCTATTCAGGGACTACTGTACAATTACTCTAGTGCTTGAACATTTAGCTTTCCATGTAACTATTAAATAACCTGACAATAAAGGAAGAAGTAAATCCAAACTAAATTTGTTCATCAACCATTCTAACATTTGTTGTATAATTATAACACATTTCAGTAAATAATCAAATACTCAACTAGTACCTGTTTATCAAAGCTTGTTTACGATTTTCCCTCACATTTCAGTTCTGCTTTTAATTATGCATCATCAGCATTAATTAGTGTACACTGTGTGGTCATCTTGTTTTTGTCAAATACTGTCAAGTTAATTTTAAATATAAACTGCATAAAACAATTTACAAATCAAATAATCAATCATAACCATGTGTTTACAATTTAATCATTATTATATTTTAGTCTTAGTTACTTCCATCTTTTCTCTCACTTTCACCACACATGGCTAGTTGAGGGATTATGCCACACTAGAATCAACACAATGAAAAATTTAACATTAATGAAAAATGGCAACATTGAAACTTACAATACTAATGGTCTCAATAGAATTGATAAAAACACATCTCTAACAAATTCAACTGATAAAAATCAAATTGCCAATGTGTACACAAACTAGTTGTTTGCTAAACAAAATATTTATTATAATGAATGGCATTTTAACATAGTATCTTTGCCATTAGATGATGAGACACATCTGCAGGACACCTCATCCCCAGACATCCAAACTTTCCAGGCAGAATTCCTCTAGTGATGATGAAGAGACTCACATGAAACCATCTCAAGTCTTAGTCAGTATAAGTGCATCATACTGGGACTCTGAGGTGCTTTCAGTCCCTGACATCTTTAACATAGTAAGTGCACAAGGTGTGGATCCAGGGACTAGCAATGATCTTCCATCAAATGAAATTGGAAATGCTGAAAAAACCTAAATTCAAACACTTGATACTTCCCAAAATTGACTTTAAAGAAGCAACACCCTGTAAAGCACAAATAAAAATCTTCACAGGAAAAATTGACTCATACTCCCCCACATTTGAAGAATGGTTACAACTATTTGAGCTAACCATGAAAGTGAGAAAAGTAAACCAAACTGCCACAGCTGCAAGTTTACTGCAATACCTAGCCAGATCAGCATATTAGCACTATCTAATACTAGATACCAAAACAAAAACAAACTACAAAGCTCTCACAGGAGACTTACTCAAATATTACCAGAATAAAAGTTTCAAGAACCAATACCAACTAATCTTAAATTCTACAAAAATGAAAAAATAGAACAACATACATAACTACAGTGTGCGAATTAATGTTTGCATAATTGAAAAAAAGATGAAAATTAATGAAAATTAAATTTCTATTGAAAACTGAAGATTTTCTTCGAGTTTCTATGATTCTAACATTATGTACAGGCATAAACGTTATACCTACAACTAAAACTTCTGTACTTGCATTACTGTTTGTTGCGATAGAGACTTGGCATGCTGTTATTGCAAAGAAAGCAAGCAGTTCGAGCTCAAACATTTTAGAAATTGTTGGAATTTACTCACTTTATAAACTAAGTATTGGAAGTCAGCTGCTATTGGGTAGCATCGTATTCAATGAAATTTCATATGCGATCCTTTTATTACAATTGGATTTAATATTGCGCAATGCACGCAAATTCAAATTCAGTTTTGCAACAGAATTTGTTACATTAGTACGTAATAATGGAAGCGCACAACAATATTCACTTACAAATTGTGACTCTGCATCGTTTCACTAATAAAACTCAGACTGAAATAGCTAATGACTTAAACACTACTCAATCAACTGTGAGCAGAGCTATAAAGAAATATGAAGAAACTGGGGATGCTAAAACGGACTACAAGAACTGCGGACGGAAACCTTTGTTCAGTGATAGGGACCATCGGCAAATGAGATTATTAGTTGAACGAAATCCATATACAACAATGTATATGCGGCGTTCTGTCTTTTTTGCAATTGTTATGCGGGAAAAGGTTTTGTTTTATAAAGTATAATATAACAATCCTAATTTTATCAAATATCCCTGATATGATCCCGAATTTGTGTTTGTTTTGGAATTTAAGAACCACATTTGCCCTATTAACGTCTACTATGGGATCTTTTTTATGTTACATCTTTTCTAAGTAATGTGTGTAATCGTATCTTCAATTGCGAATGAGCCAGTTTCAAAAGAATTTACATTTTCTGGTCAAGTAGTCCGTGTTTGAAAGGTCTGAGCTCCGTCAGTTTTGATTTAATTTCTAAAATTTTTACACCATTCAATGCGTAATTGATGGAAATATGTGAATCGATTACTGTGTTTTGTACTTTCTAAAAAATGGGGTTCTGTAACTGAAATATAAATTTTGTAAAATTTCGAAAAAATAGTGGTCCTTAGCGCAAGAACTACACATAACTTTTCGTTCTATAGGTGAGCAGATGCCTATATTGCATTGGCCTCCTCATTTAGAGGTTTTACTGTAAATTTCCTGGCCATCATATAGTAGGCCTTGGTCTGACATGTACTCATTTCATCCAAATTAGTATCAAAGATATCCTAGAACAACCAATAATCCTCAAACAAATATCGAAATTTCACATAAAAGCACAAAAATGATAAAAAAATACAGCGTGTGGTATAAATGGATTTTGCCATTTTTTAAAAAATTATTTCTAATCCATGAAAAAAATTAGGTAACCGAAATGAGCATGCAAATTTCAATAAAATACCCACACTAATCATATGCAAGAAAAAAATGGATAAAATTTACCATGCATCAAATTCTGTCTTGTTAAAAAGAGCGCCATTTATATATATATTTATATATATATATAGGGTGTGTCAAAAGTAGCTTGACTTTGCAAATTTAAATAACTCTTTATTTATATGAAACCAAACAATAATATATGTAAATAAACAAACTCTAATAAGAGGAATTACAGATATATATATATTAAAACAAATGTTCAAATAGTCCTTCATTCTGCTCAATAGTAAGTTCACATCTTGGTATCATATTCTGGACAGCTTGATGTAATTCATCAATGTTAAGTGAATCAACTTCTTGTATGATCCTCCTTTTTAAATCATGCAGGTTAGTTGGAATGTATGTATACTATACCCGTGACTTTACAGTAGACCACAAATATTAGTAAAGTGGACTCATGTCAGGTGATCTAGGAGGTACAATTATGACGGTTGACCATTCCATCCATTGAAAAATTTCCTCATCTGACGAAAGCACATTGAGCAAATTAGCATTAGCTAAAATCCATTGTGCAAATTCGAGATGATGATGGTAATCTGATTCAGTGATAGTTTGATGCAAGGCAATTTTGTATGTCCGCATACCGCATGGTTTAAGAATTCGACAAACACTTTTCTTTGGAATTGTAGTAGCTGCAGCAATAGAAGAAGAACTTGTATGGCCATGCACATTTGTATTTTTGCGAGTTTTCAGCGCACTCATTATCATTGGTTTCCAGTCTTCTTGGATTTAGTAGCATTGTGCAAGGATTTTGTCTTTTCATACATTCTTATCACGTTAGTGACAGCTGTAATAGAATAATGTCTTTGTGAAGGTGGTGTGATGTTTTGTATGCACGTAATGCTGCTGTTGCACTGTCTCCATTTTTGTAGTATAATTTTTAATATTTCCAGGCTAGTGTCTAAATCCAAGTCTAAAGTTAAAAGTACTGGAAAATTAACAAAATGGTTATGCATAACATAAACTCCCTTTATATAGTTATAAAATGACGAAGTATTTCATCATCTTTTCTGTGATTGGTTCAATTTTTTTAGTTAGTTTAAATGTCAAGTTATTTTGACACACCCTGTATATGTATGTGTTTTAGGCAATGAGCTTTTTTGAAATGATTAGAAGAGGATATATCTATATATTTTAGATCATTAATTTTTTGATCATGTTTTTATATGTACAATTTTAGGTATTACACCATATACGTGTACTTAAGACAAATGAACATTCATGTGTGTGAATTAGACATTTTGATGAGGCCAAAATAACTGCAATATTGTAATATTAGAGAAGAATTAGTGTACTAGCCCTGAACTGCCATGACTTTGTTAAAGCTTCCAGAAGACCTCATTTAACTCCACATCAAATTGCAATGCGATATCAATGGGCCAAAGATCACAGGGATTGGACTGTGGATAAATGGGCAAAAGTTTTATGGAGTGACGAGACCTCCATTGTGTTACAAGATGATTGTCCCAGATTTGTGCGCCTGGTAGAAGGGCATGCTCTCACTCCTAATCACTTTCGCAAAACCTTCAAACACCCCGCGAGTATCATGTTCTGGTCGTGTTTTTCCTTCCATGGCACTGGAAGGTCGTATGTTGTTGAAGGAATCATGAATTCAGAGATTTACATTCAGCATGTTATCGACGGGAGAGTCGTAAGACAGATGGAAGAAACGTATCCTGCAGGGGACGGTTTATTCCAACAGGATAATGCGCCCTGCCATTGTAGTCATCGATCAAGGGCACACATGGCTTCTCGGGGGTTGCACCTCCTGGACTGGCCTGCCGCGTCGCCCGATATGAACCCAATTGAAAATTTCTGGGCCATTATCAAGCTAAAGATTAGAAAGCAGCGACCACAAACAAAAAATGAACTTATTCGTCTCTTTCTTAATATCTGGAATCACGATGAGGATGTCCAGGCGATGTGTCAAACTTTAGTGAATTCAATGCCTCATCGAATTGAGGCACTCCTAGCTGCCAAAGGAGGGCACACTGGATATTAAATACGTTATGTACATACATAAGTTTGTTACAGATTTGTTAAACACATTTGTTATTCATTATATTTCTTAAAGGCACATATTAAATTTGTATATTCTATGAAAATAGAAATTTTACCAAATTTACCAATTTTTTTTCAATTATGCAAACTTTAATTCGCGTACTGTAATATTACGTTAATAAATAAGTGATTCCAGTAAACTTTTTATTTAGAGGTTCATTTATCCATTGAAAATTATTAATAATGTCTTCCAAAAAGCAAAGAATGGATTATGAGGAAATTGCCAATGTCCTAGAGCTATCGGATGATTCTGATTTGGACCCTAGTTATATGCCATCCGATAAAGAAGATGAATCGTGTGTATTTAGTGGATTCGAAGATACAGGCAATCCAATGTTGAGTCATGCGCTCAATCAATTAGTTATTGCCGAAACTGACAATGAAGATGCCGACATGGAAAATGCTCTAACAATCTGGTCAGAATTCTCTGGAAGAACCCATCAGTTTGAATTTACAGGAAGTAGTGGCGTAATCCAAAATCATCTGAATGGCACAAGTACACCAATTATTTGATGAACGAATAATAGATTTAATTGTAGGTGAGACAAACCGATATCCAGAGCAAGTGTTTCGTACTAGAACTACAGGAAATACAAGGTCAAGGCAGCACTTATGGTATCCGACTAACAGAGATGAAATCTGTACATTTTTTGGTTTCATTATTTGGATTGGACTTCTCCGAGCTGGTTCAATTGAAGATTATTGGAGAAAGTCCATATTGTATCGAACTGGTATGACAAAAAATGAGCCGTAATAGGTTTCAACTGCTTCTATCTTGGTCCATTTCATTGATAATGAAGAAGCTGATAATAGGAACAGATTGGCTAAAATTAAAACCTTATTAGAATTTCTAAATGAGAACTTTCAATCATTATATATACCTGCAAATGAAGTAGTAATTGATGAAACTCTTATACCCTGGCGCGGGAGACTGGTCTTCAAGCAGTATATCCCTAACAAGGCACACAAATATGGCATTAAACTTTTCAAAGTTTGCAGCACAGAGGGGTATACATACAAACTTCCCGTATACACAGGCCAGTCTGCAGATGGCACAAGACAGGTGGGACTGGCAAAGAGTGTCTGCACCAACCTCATGTCATCACATCACTTCTAAATGAAGGAAGAATCCTCTATGTGGACAACTTTTATACAAGTCATGAGCTTGCTACGTCATTCCTAAATCAGAAAACCCATGTGGTTGGAAGTATGGGGGCCAGGAAGAAGAACATGCCCAATATAGTAATGGACGCATCTCTTCAAAAGGGTGAAATGATATCACGCGATGATCAGCATGGAGTTGTAGTCCTAAAATGGAGAGATAAACGTGATATTAGATTCCTCTCCACCAAACATGCACCCATTCTTGTCAATGTGAGATCTGGAGAACAGACAGACGGACATTAAGATTCACATGAAGCAGGTCAGGAACAACAGAAAGATCCAGCAAACGAAGAGGAGCCAGAAGAGGGGCCAGAGCCAAGCACAAGCACTGCCATTGCAAGATCACGGAAACGAAGACGAGTGATGGAGAAGAAACCCATAGGAATCATAGCATACAATAAGGGAAAGCTTGGAATCAATAGATGTGTATAAGAGACAGATATGAAACAGCCCTCTGAAAAGGCATAAAATGGTATAGAAAATTAGCTACATCACTTATCACAGGAGTAAGTATCGTCAATGCTTGGATTGTATATAAGAAAGTTACATGAAAGAAAACTTGATCAACCACCCACTCTTCCCAAACCGAAGAAGGTAAAGCACATTCTTGCTGAAAAAACAAATGAGGAACGAAATATAGCAAAGGAACAAACAAGGTTTCATGCCCAGGAGAATCCTTCTTTTGTTTAAAATGTTTCAAGGATTGTCAATCATAAGTCATTAAAATGAAACCCTTAGCATACAATATGATTTATTTTGTTTCTATTTACATATATTAGCTAATACTGTATGATTATAGTTATTTTGTATCGAATAGTTAAAGCAAAGTTTATAATTATTTCAAAATAAAAGGAAATTTTCAATTCTTTGCCTAACTTTTCTCTGTATAAATTATTTGAATGAATAAAATTGAGCTATTTTTATACTTTTTGTATGTTTTTCATTGAAAACATCAATGAAAAAGACCTACTGACGCAACAGGCAGTTTCTCCAGAAGGCAGAGGCATGAAATATTCATTATAATTCCAATTAGAGATGTGTGACTGCTGCAGAATGGGTCAAAAAGGCTGGCACACGTGGCGCACATATATGTATGCCAAGCATCGCAGGAAACAAAAGTGCCGTGGCAGTCAAAGTTCTAAAGAAGATTCAAATACGGACCTAGGAGAAAAATTTTGTTTAAACATAAGGGTTGTTTATATTCATCATGATGTTATAATAATACTATTTTATTTTTAAAATTATATATAATCATTATACAAATAAAGTGCTAAGCACTTATTAAGATTTTGAAAATGGATTTTTTGTTTCAATGACTAAGCTTGGTTGTTGGAATTGAATACTTTGGTAATTTAAATAGTTGATTTTTTTGGTTTCAAATACATTTCTTCGTTTCTTTTAAAGTCTTCAATCAATTTTTCTTCTTTAAACTGAGGTGGTAATTCATTCCATAAATCTATACAAAAATTAGTAAATGAGTTCTTCATCACATTTTTCTTAAATTTAAGTTTTCTACAAGAATTTGTTCTTAAATGTATTTTAGTTGAATTTTGTCTCTTGCCTTCAATTTGAAAAATACTTGTAGAGATCTTAGTTTTTGTAAATATTACAATGAAAATAAATAGTTATTTTCTTTAATTCTAGTTTGCAATTTACTTTCACAGATATTGATAGTCCAATTATAAATTCTTTCTAGTTTGATCTTCATTCTTTTATTAAAAGTTGTTAATAAACATTTTTTATAACTTATATGCACGGTGTTTATAGAAGTTTCATTTTAAATTTCTTTTTATTTGAACCTTGATAATTCATCTCTACAGTGTCATATGTTATTTGCATCAGGTTTTTTTAACTAACAGACACTCTGGTTTTGGAAGTTTCATTCAAATATCAATAGGTTTATTTTTTATCTTGTCAAGAATTAATTTTTGATGTCATATGCTTGTCCATTTATTGACTTATCATGGCAAAATGTTAACTTTGCATTACATAATGTTGGAATAAAATTTTCTAAGTAACGTTCTTGTTTCGTTGACATTAAGGCAATCTGGTAATATTAGCATTACAAAATTTATCATCAGAACTAAGGCATTCTAATATCAATCGCAATATCATTCTTTCCATTGCAATTTTTTTGGAATGTTTGTACATTTTAAGAACTCTTTTTGATTCCCTACCTCTATCACAAATCAATTCCATTGCGTTGTGTGATGCCATAATTGAAACTTGCCAGAATGAAGCCTTTCATGTAACTGGGTGGCAACGTGGCGCTGATCCCATTATCACAAATGTGAAAAAGCTCAATGTAATTCGAGTGGATCCCCATCAGCAACTCAAGAAAGTCATGCAGAATTCGTTTGAACAAAGAGTGAATGTTGAGCTGCCAAGGAGTTTAAATCGCCGTAGCACAGAACAATCCCAACAAAACAATGTAGACAATGGTTTTAATCAATGCAATGAGGAACTTTCGGATTCAGACATTATTTTCGATACGAATTTTTTAATTAAATAGAAAATATTTTTAAAGTGGATTATGTTCTTAATCCAGCACCGTTTTTTACTTTTTGAAAGCGCATATAAATTAACAAATAACATTTTAGATGCTAATATTGATGAATTCATGGTGATAGCCATATCATTAAAGGAAAAAGGATTCGCAGTGTGAGAAACAAGTCTCATAATGCAAAGTTGGTTGAAAGAAATTAATTAATTACAGTTGCGCGGACTGTTTTCAGTTATAATTGAGAAACATTGTTTTTTATCAATACCAATTATCACAATTAAGGTGCAGTCGAGCAATTATTACGACGCAAATTTAAGTAATTGGTTGAAAGAAATTAATTACACTTATTTGGTTTTTGCTATTGTCATAATTAAATTTGATGATTGTTTTTGCAATTAATTGAGATTGTAAAATTTTGTCATCATTTGTTTAAAAGTGCAGAACTATTTTTTCGAATTGAACCAAAATTCATATTTTGTAAAATTGTGAACAAAGCATTCATCAAATAAAAAACCTAACAGTGCAAAAAGATTATGAAGGTTTGAAAATAGATGTAACTGCAGTTTTAGAACAAACATTAACTTATGAAGCCATTACATTATAATTATAAATTTTCAATTTAACACATGTACATTTTCAAAAAATGGCGTCCCTTTAATTTAAAACATGACTTAAATTTCGGTTTATATATATATATAACAAACTTTGCACAACAATATTTGAAAAAAATATAGGAGCAATTTACTAATTGTTAGGAAAATTAAAAATTTTTAATTTAAAAATTGTTGTTGTAAAAGGACAATTCAAAAGTGTATTTGTAATGGAACGTCTTATCGAAAATAGGAGGATTGCAGTTTGTGGGTACGTCTCATCTTGTCAGAATGACAGGTACTCAGGTTTTTCCCACTTTCTGGCATACTGTTTTTAATGTGGCGGCTGTTTACGTTATTCAAGGGGAAAGAAGAAGACGTTGGTAGATCTAGCGGAATATCTCTCAGATTTTGAGTGTGTGGTGGTAATCTGGGACAGCAATGATCTCAGCAGGCATGATTTGTGTCCAGAATTTGTTGCTGCCGGAATCATTGCGACATTGAAGTGTCTTGAACAGAGGAATGCTTTAGCCTGTTTTTTTGCTTCACACCCTAGAGCTCACTTTGACTGCACAGTGCGCCAGGCCAAGCTGCTCAGGAATTTTAGGTCAACTCCACCCAAGCCTAAGGTGGACCATCACATAGGCATTTGTGCGTTTTGTGGCAAAAATGATTCCAGCATTTTACGCCATGTGAAAGTACATGTGAAGGATCCTGCCAAGAGAAGGCTGATCACAAAATTATCAATTAAGACATAACTGCAATTTTCAATTTTGTAGTTTTTAGATATGAGGGGTTTTGACACCAGAATCTGTCAATATCATTAAAAATAATTTAAAATAGTATCACAGTTTTTGATTGCAATGAACTAATTTAAACAATTAAATATGTTTGCTTATATCTCATTCATATTCCATACATTGCAGTTAAGTTAATTTAGAAATAATTTATTCGAAATTGAGTTATACGACTTGAATATCTCCTAATTGCTAGATTTTTAGAAATTATCTACATCTGGTTTAAAATATAAATATGAGTAAAAATATCTAAAGAAAAGAAAATCTTCTGTTAATAAATATCTTAAGACATTTGAACTCAGCTTGTTGTTAAGCTATAAATAATTTTTCGAATTAAATAAATTTGGTCTTTTGATACCTTCAATTGGCGACTCTTAACTGCTAGAAGTTCATATGATCATTCATTAGCTTTTGCTATTCACATTTTCGCAAGTTTGTTTTACACACATTTGTTTTTTACACATTTTTTTCTTTACTTATTTTTTTCCTTAAACAATTTTTTTAAAATGAGTAGCAAACACTTTTTTGGAAATGCAGCGTCCCCTTGACATTTGTGAATCAAGATTGCTTGTCATTTGCCAATTATGTAATTCTGATTTTGGTAAAAATCTTTTAAGACACCTAATAACTGAATTCTAAATTAAAGCCTAAGGGTCCTTAATTAAAAACCCTACCTTAAGTAACCAACACACCACTATTGAATCACATTCCTCACCTGTAATCACTGCCTTTCAAAAGCAAGCCCACAACTAACAATAGATCACACTCGTCACTTCATTTAGAAATTATGTGTTGCTCTCATAGTGGAGATGTTGGCATCATTGCAGAACAACAACAAGATGAAGAAGAAGTAGAAGAAGAGCAGAAATACAAGCAAGTTGATGATGACAGTGACGATGAGTTTGAATTGGTGCAAAAGAACTATAATCATCCTGACTATACAATCAAATTTGAAATGAACAAAGCAGGATTTTATGATATGAAGACGTCATTCTCAAATGATCCAATTTTTTCCCCGTTTGAAGAAGACCATGCAAAGAAGTCTGGAAGAATAGGAGCAAAAAATTACACCAACAACGTCAACCGCCTGTTATTTAAATAATACAAAGTGGGCAACGAATTGCAAAGTTCTTAAAACTATAACTCTTTCATGGCCTGCATAAAATATGGACAACGTTCTAGTGCAATGACACGCATGATGGATAGAGAGTACTTCAATTCTATTAAACTTGATGAATTTTTTATAATATATGTTAAACAATATAAGACGAGAGCTGTGGATGCAGCAATAGTCGCATTTGAAAACAGTGAGTATCAATATTTCGAATATTATTTTAAAGTCATAAGACCACATCTTTAAAAAAGATGTGATGACATTACATTATATCAAGTGAAGGCCTCATTTACAATTAAGAAAAAATCAGAAAGAAAAACGTCTACATTGTCGATTGAAAGGAACACAATTTGGCTTTCAGTGCTCAAGTTCCTTGCAAATGCCATGATGAAACATTTGGTCGAATGTTTAATCATTGAAGTTTGCCAAACCTGCATTTGGTCCTTGTTGGTGGAATTCACAAGGAGCACAAGCTATGGCCAATGCTTCGTGCGATCAAAGATATAGAAGCAGGTGAGGAACTCCTTTCGGACTATGGTGATAATCCACAGTAATCCCAAATAACCGGACGTCAATATATCTTGTGATTTTACATTTAGCTAAATAAGCTAGCAAGACAAAGAATAATTCAATGTACATATGTAAATAGACTTTTTTTACCTTGTAGATATTTTTTTGAATTGAAATTTTGAAAATTGTCTTGTTTTTGTGTAAATAAATATTTCTTATAATGTTTATATATTGTAAATAGACTTGTCATGTGATTTTATATATAGAAATATTTCTTATAATATTTTTGTTTGTAAAAAAATTTAAAAAAACCAAAAACAACAAAAAAATATTTAAAAAAAACAAAAAAAGAAGAAGTCTACATTGGCACCTCCACGTGGTGACTTTGGGTAATGCTGAGTCCAATGATGATCAGGTTGCAGAAAATGAAAGATGATCAGGCTGCAGACAGTGGTTCCTGTATTTATGTTAAAAGTATAATTACTTTTTTCTATAAATGCAGTGTAGACCTATTGGGGATGGCTCCACTATAAAAAAAGCCAACGCATCTTGCAACAACCTCTAGGGTGATGTGGATTAGGTGCAATAATCAAACATTATTTGAACAGTGGTGTAATTTAACACACTCATTTTGAATGAGAGATTGTTAGTTAAAGTCTGACCTGTTCATTAGATCATTAGCTCAATGGTCAATAAACATGTATTCAAATTACATTAAAGAATTTGTTCAAAATAAAATTCAAAAATGTCTATTATGTATCACAATTGAATAATTATTTCTTAGAGTAATTGTATACTGATGAAAATTTCAAAATTCAAACTTTAATAACTTTGCAAAAATTAGTCCTAGTAACTTTAAACCAAGTATATTTTATTGGAAATTCAAATTTACATCTATAAAGGTTACATAGATTTATGCTGCAAAAGGTTAAGAAAATAGCTTAAAATTTTTTTGAAGAACAGCAACTAGGCATATTTGCCTCACCAAAAAATGCATTTTTGAAAAAATAACTAGGTTACATAGATTCATGCTGCAAAAGCTTAACAAAAAAGCTTGAAATTTTTCCAAGGAACAAGCTACTGAGGCATATATGCCTCACCAAAAGAGGCATATATGCATTGGTAGAGGGTTGAAAAAATTTTCGCATAATAGAATCACCTTAAATTCTGAATATATGGGCCCTATATATTCATTAAACCTTTAAATAAAATACAAAGAAGCAGCTGTTGAGCTTTGTTTTATATTTCTTAGTTCAGAAAAAATAACCTATAGGGGATCAGGATCACTTCACAAAGCTCGATGACCAGCAAAACTTTTATATTCTATAAAAATATGTTTGCTAGAAGAGCAAATTCAAAAATTACTTAAAGGAACAATTATAACACAAAAGTGTTTGCATTTCTTTCATTTTATAGCTGAAACTAGAAATTAACGAAGCAATAATTAATTTATATATTGAAATGTGCAAATAGCAATTACCAGGTAATATAAATATTGCAAAAAGCAAGCATTATGTTTAAATATACAGGATAAGCCAATAGTAGTATATTGAGAAAGAATAATTATAGTAATGAACCAATAGAAAACTAGCTAATTTTTGATAGACTGTTTTCTATATATTTTTTTGCACTGTCTTGTGCAGAATTTTACGCTGATTACAATGGTTTTAAAATTTTTGGGGTATCAAATCTAGTTTTTGAGCTATGGACCGCTAAAGTTCCGAAATTTCGCATAAATGCATATTTTGCTTACAGATCCCCAATTTTTTTGAAAAAGTGCGGAAACTAAAAATATATTCATAGACATCTATTCAAAAAAAATGGTAAAAAAATTGAAATTGAACATTATAAATATAAGGAATCTTTTCCAAATTTTTCATTTGATTACATGATGTATTGCAACTTTACAAAAGACAACTCTACACTAGTTAGGGAGCAACAGTTCAAAACTTTCACTATCAACACTGATTTTGACCTCCGCGGAGGAAGAGGTCTTTATCAACTTTCAAAAGCTTATTTAGTGAAGAGGAGGTATGCAGTAATATTTGTTTCCTTGGAGCTTATGGTTTATTCAAAGACTTCCAAACACCAATATTTCAAGAAAACGTGAAGGAGGCAATTGAAAATTTGGAGAAGTTCACAGACAAAATCGTCATTGCACCAATATATCCGATGCCTCAGAAACTTGCAAACTTTATGCAAACGTATTTTATGATACTTCTTTCTCAGGTGCAATTAGAAATAAACGCAAAAGTGTACATAATCCCCATTTTGAAAACTCGCAGCTTATAAATATAATTAGATATGTAGCTATGATTATAAATAAATATGTTTCATCTTATTATTCTATGAAAATATTTTAAGAATGACAATATGTTAAAGCTATCTGAGAATTTAAATTATAAAAAATCGGCCTGAGATTGTGGACAATATGAAATCGCAAATGGTTGACGATTTACCTTTTTAAGTTTTTGATTGTATTGAGCGTAAGTAGAGAAATGTGAGCAATACCTCAAATCAGCAACTGGTGTTTCTACAAGTGATGCTGTGAATATGTCTACTAACAATGTTAGTTTTTATTTTACTTTTGACAAATCTAAAACTAGCTATTACTTTTTTACATTGAAACGGCTAGAAAATGCGTTAAAATTTGATGTTGGTACTGTTGAAGGAACATCTTGTTTTCAGTCTGTTTGTACGTTAATATTTTAACTTCCGCGTGTTTTTTATGAAAATTGTGTACGTCGTGATAATCTTTCTTTGCTAACTGATATTAATGCCACAAATTGCGATGTTTCAATTTTTCACAAGAAGCAAATGTAACTAGTAATAGGTTTAGTGAAAATATTGAGCCAAGTTTTGGCTTCCGGAGATCATAAACAATTGCCACCTGTTTCTGGTCAACCCATCGGGATCAGCATGCTTCTCATTACCAATTTTAATGTCTACGAGCTCCAGCATTATGTTAAAGTGCTGCGGATCCTTTGCTTCAAAGATGTATTGAGTATTTGAGAAAAACTGTGTTGTGTGATGAGGAAATTTCTGAGCTTTGTGAGATTTTGACTACCAATTGTACTTTTGTTGATTCCTGGTCTGACTTAGCTGGTGAGAATATTTTGAGAGTTTTTGGCAAGAAATCTGCAGAACATGAGGCTGTTGAGAAGTACCAATCTAATGTGATGTCCAATCTGAGTGAGTCCAAATATTTCTTAGCGATTTCCAGTGATGAGGTGAGTTTAAATGCTGGTACAACGTGTTCTTGAACAATATAATTTGTTGATTCACAAAGGTGCTGTTATGAGAGTGACTGTTGATAAAGGTTTTTCTCAAGGTCAATTGTGTATTGTGATTGAATTTGATAAGGTTGAGCAGGTTGTTTTTGTTAAGTTCGCGCCTTCTGGCACTCAAATAATTTCTGAGTCTAATTTAGGAGATCGTCCTGTTGTTATTCTGACGAGAATTTTGGCGAGACCCCAGAACATAACTTACCAAGCTCTTGGACGACGATTACAATTTCCTTTAAAACATTTTGTTGCAGCCACTATACATAAAGTTTTGGGTGACACTGTGCAAAAACTTGAAACTCAATTTTCACAAAATGAAACTAAATACAAACTCTGGCTTTTAGTTATTTTGTCTAGAGTACGAAATTTAAATTGCATTACTTTTGTAGTCTCCTTGCCTCTAAGACAATCCAATGGGATCAGTATATTGATGAAGTAATGAATAAAATTTGCACGCCCTTTCTTAGATAATGGTCAAACTTCTCAAGCAGTTGTGCATCAGTGTCACCATGCGTTTAATCCATATATTAAAGAGTTGCCTAACCAGCTTCCAAGTTATGTTAGTGTTAAAGATACATTTTTAATATATATTAGAGAAACCTGCACGCACTCTAAATGAAAATAAGTGGTAAAGCAGCTAATTTTACTGCAGCTGCACATCCTATGTTACTGGTCTTCCTGGTGAGTATAATAGTCCTGAGAATATTGAGCTAAGGTCTGAAATTGCGCGTGAAAGCGAGGATTGGCATTTGCAGAACCTCCTCTAAATGCTAATGGTTGTGCTGAAATTTGTAAATCTTGTGTGCGCGAAATTTCCATGAATTTACAATTGTTGTATGTGGTGAGATCACTGTCAATCGTCAATAACTTTGGCCTTTTTTCAAATGCCCAGGCAGATGAAAAAAGGGCCACCTCTCTTCATTATGCTATTCCTTGAGTTTCATCTTGATTGTGTCGTTGTTTTGGTAATAGGTGTTTCTTTACTTCTAGTAATAATAATACATTTTCCTGCATTTTAACTTCAAAAAAATTTTTGAGTAGTTGTTTTTGCAACTGAAAATTATTCTAATCTACTGTGTTTGTATTTGAATGCTGTAAACAATCGCCCGACAGTTCGGCTCTGTTTCACTTCAGATAATTACAATACTTTTTGCTCCTAATACAAGAGATGCTTTTTTGCAACATATGAAGTTAAGCTATTGTATATGACAAAGCATATGGTGTCAAGAACAAGAGGTGTGGCTCTCAAAAAGTTAATTTCAACCTCTATGTAAGAGTGGTTACTTTGTTGAATTATATTAATAATTACATGAATTTATGCTATTGACGAGTGAAATTGTGCAATAATTACTCTTAATTGATCTATGCATTTAGAAAAACTTCACTATTAAAGTTGCCCAAGCTACAGAATGGTAGGTCTTTTTTGTAGTAGTAACCAACATTCAGAGTGAAAGAATTGGTGAAAAGCCTATTTCAACCTAAGTTGGGTGAACTACGAATGTGTTCCTTGACTTTTGTAGTGAAAACCAACAACTGTTGCTGTGGAGCATTGACATTCAACCTAGCTGATTGCACAAAATGAGGGATTGCTTAACAGTATTTTTTTGTACGAAGCTATACATATTAACAGGCTTAGAAATTGAAAAGAGTAATGGAAAGGACAAGATATTCTGAAAGGACTATTCTGAAGAATGGCTGTAGACCAAATACTGTCAGAACTTAAAAGTTGGCATGTTTCTAAGAACAAAACATTGGTCTGCAGAGGACAATGGGGATTTCCGTTCAATACTATCAGTGCCAGGAGCAATATACAATATATTGGGAACAATTAGGGGTTTTGCCTAAAACGTCAAAAAAGAGTACCTCCTCAAAGTAGTTACTGGGTAATGCTAACACTCAGCAGGCTTGTCAGTGTGCGGAGGCCTGTACCCACATCAGACGTTAAAACCAGGGTACAGAAGGTGCCACCCTGTATACGTGCCACCATGTATACTTAATGAGGATGGGGCCGGTAATGGTAGAAAAGCCTGGCTGTTCTAGTGTTGCGGAGACAGATGGCGACGACATGGAAACACTGTTAGCACAACTGCTATTGTCACCATTTAGGGAACGTCTCATAGGACAGGCAAACAAAGAGGAAACTGTCTCTGGCCTATAAGATAGGCCTAGGCCAGCGTTTGCTGTGCATTCCTGTGAGGCAGCTTTGATGTGTCACAGGTAGTTATGATCCAACAACTTGCCATCTATTAAGGAGTTGAGCAAGGCCTCTACAAGCTAGAATGCTTCGCATTCTCTCTTAAGTTACCACCGTTAGTAACCTTGGTTGGTCAAAGCTGGAGAGGCGCAACCCTCTCAACTGATGTTTGGCATTCGCCTTCACTCAGCTGATCACATAGCACTCTGCATGCCGGGGGTCGCAGGAGGTTTCTGAAGATCAAACTAGCCATGCACACTTCTAGGGGTATGGTCCGGACACAGCTTATTGGCACACATAAATTTGTGTGACTCTCACATGGAAGATCTGCGGAGAACTTCTGAGAAGTCTTGTTGCTCTTCAATATTAAAGGTATGCAAATATTACACATATGGTGGTGAATATATTTGCAATAGCTTAGTGTTGCAGAAATCCACAGTAGCTTAGTGGTGCACATAAAATTTGCAGTCGCTTAGTGGTGGATAAATCTGCAGTAGCTTAGTGGTGCAAATATCAGCAATAAATTACTGGTGCATAAACAATTATTTGTTTTGGGGAACTTGAACTCCATAATAAGAAAGGAAATGGAGACATTCTCCACAAAAGCTGATGATTCCATAACCAGAGCTGTTCATTACGGTCTAGAACATTCTGATAGTGTAGAATCGTGGGCTGTGATTTTACTAGTAACTAATTGACTCTGCAGAAGGTTTAACATAGGAAACAGCAGCCCCGATTCTGGGGAAACAAGTAAAGAGAAAATAAACTAATATAAAAACAATTGTAGTTCATCCAAGTACTTGATATGATACTTAAGTCTTCCCAAGATGATCAACTAACGTGGCTTCCAGCCGAAGCGGAGTCTTTAGAAAACAGAAACAGTTCAGTGCTCGATTAGTGCATGGTGCTACCCTATTTGTCTCACTTATTAATTTCTATCTCATTACAAAAGTAAATCTCATTTTCATTGTTAGTTCTCAGCTCACTAAATAATAGTCTGTAATTACCAGACATTCGTGTTAGCCAACGGCATGGTATCATCACAGTGTAATCAATTATAGGTGCATGTATGTGTTGAGTTTCGAACGAGAGATTTATTATTTCCTTAACCGTACCCGTATTCGTAACTTAGTGAGTCCACAATTTGGGCTGGGAAGATCTAATGATCGCCAGGAGCTACGTGTGACAAAAGGTTCCAATACACTTTCTTCACACATATGTATAAGAACATCATGCATAGGAAGTCCTTTCTCGACATGGTCCTACGTTACATCACCTAAACAAAAATAAATTTCAGCAAGGACAAATGAACAGAATAAAAAAACGTAAAAATTGGAAATTGATGGCATATTATGAAAGAAGGTTTTTTGTAATGCATTAATGAATATTATGCAAATCAATTAAAGCTTTTACAAAAACCTTTACTGGAATGCTACATCAGCGTTAACAGGCAATATCAAACTTGAGAAATCGAAAAATCTATGGTGAAAATAATTATTTAAAATTCCGTCATTGCGACCTTTTTAAGTTATGTATATTATTTATGCCTTCTTATTAGGATTTATTTAAATACTTTATAAAATAATATCTCAGAAATATGAAATGATTAAACAAATTTTGATTGGAATGGCTTAATTATTGGAAATGGTTCAAACATTGTCTGGATATTGGTCAAGCTTGACAACTTTGCATATTTTAACTGCATATGTAATGCAATATATAAGTTTTTCTTAATGTGGCAAATTCTGATGACTAGATTAACTTAAGGTATAGAATTTTCGGACATTCTAGTGTTAAGACAATGTGGTGGACTGCCTGTGTA
>CABFPE010000825.1:11928-49297 GCA_900660155.1 Hofstenia miamia
ATTTCCTAATAGATTCCTTCGTTTTAGACTGAGATAGTGAAAGTGTATTCATTATTAAATAAAAGTTATAATACAATCTACAAAACATTTTTCTTTCATAGCTCCGAACAATCTTGAAAAGCTTTTGCCTAATTGTAAATTACCCCGAAAAGATAAACTGATCTGTATTCAGCTTTAATTTGCCCTTATTTCTATAAGGCTTTTGGAAGAATTTTATAAAAGTTTACGAAAAATTTCTCTTGGTATCCATAAATTCAGGGTTATATATGTTGAATTGTAATTATTTCTCAATTCTGTTTATTATACAGTTTAATTAGATTTAGCTTTAAATGTGTAAATGGCGCATGGGCGAGGAAGATGTGCGTCAACAGCTGAACAGGAGGAGAAGTACGTGAAGTGCAATACCAGTGATCCGAAAGAACACTGGTTACAATGCGATATTTGTGATTTATGGCTCCACAACTCGTGCCCAGGACTTTCAAAAGAGATAATCACGCGACTTAAAGAAGCTAAGTTACTTTTATTTGGTTGTATTATGTGCTTGGAAGGGAGACGAAAACTAGCTCTTGCTTTGGAAGAGAGCATTAAGTCAGTTATCAACGAAAAGTTACAAACAATGGTTGGCAAAGCGGTTACTGAATCGATAAATAACCTTAAACCTCCCTCTCCGGATCTTCCACACACAAGAATTCGGATTAGTAACTTGAGGGAATCCTCGGCAAAAACTCAAACCGAAGGAATAAAAGAGGAACAAGATAAAATTTTAAAGGTGTTGAATTTTCCAGGAGAGCCCGATGCACAGACACAAAACTTTACCAGAATGAGCAAGTTTAATGTGGAGACAAGTCGATCATGTACCTTGTTCATACGTTTTTCTAATCCATGGACGGCTCGCAAAGTTCTCTCCAAATCGTATATGTTGAAAGATTTTACTGATGAGCAAATGTTTCTCTCACGTGAACTGTCAAAAGATGAGGTGGCCATTGAAAAACGTCTATTAAAGGAGCATTACGAGATGATTAAAAACGGGAAAAATTCGTATACGAAACCTAAAGCTTTTTGTTGATGGGGTTGACAAGCAAGTAAAAATATGACTATCAATGCGTAAAATATTGTTACTTAATGTCCAATCATTTAAGAAACCCAACGCACTGTATCATCTAGAAATGGACATTGCCGCCACCACAATTGATATATGTTGTTTAACAGAGACGTGGCTCAATTACACCGTTTAGGATGTTACTATTAAATCAAGTGGTGGGGGCGTTTGTATTTATAGCCGCAATGACATCAATTACTCTGTATTGGAAATTCCTGGCTGGCGACAATTTGAAAACCCGTGGTTGCACATATAAGAGGTGAATATGATTATTATTCTTACGTATTTTCCATCGGACTCAATGATGGAAAACTGATGACGTGAACGGCAGAATTAAAGCATTGATGAGAGAGCTGTCAAATCCAAAATTCTTATTTTTCGGAGACTTGAACAATTGTAATGCTGGTGGGGTAATGAAAGTGTCAACACTTGGCTACGAGGAAAGATAAGTGTCTGGATAAGGTTTTCTCGAATTACCTTAATCACTTTGTGGATTTTAACCTGTTCCATACAACAGTAGAAACCAATGACTAGTGTTATTGGTAAATACAAAGGAGTCAGTGGAGAGTTGTTTCACAACCGTTTACTGATCACAGTCACAGACCTATCAGCCGCATTATTATCTAATGACGTTGATGAGGCACTGAAAATACTAACAGAGACATTGGCATTTCTAACAAGGATCCTCCTTTTGTAACGCCGGTTATTAAATTGTTGCAAAAACGCAGACAAAAATATACTAGAGGGCAAACAACAAAACGTGGTGGGGATCACGTTAAATGTATGGCTGGAAACCAGAATGCAACGGCCAATGATCAATGTATATTTTCCGTCAACGAACTGTACGAGTATAATACTTCAATTTCAAGAAATGAGGATGCAATCGAAACAATGAAAATGTACGTTGGATCTCCTGAAGCGAACTGGCTAGAGGTATATTACGACATGACAAAGATCAAGCGAACTGCCATTGGGCCAGACGAACTTCCGTTTTGTATGTACAAAGAAAATACACATATCCTAGCACCCGGATGCACACACATTATTAATTTGTTATTGAAGCAAGGGTTGTACCCAGCAACGTGGAAAATTGCGAAAATAAAACCATTGCTAAAATTATCTCAATTATTGATACTATGTCACGTTGTGTCGAACGAATTGTTCTCTCGAAATTTTTTAATGCGCACTTTAACAATTTTGTGTCAAAAAAGCAAATGGGTTTTCGCAAATTGGGATCAACATCAACTGCTCGAATTAAACTTCTGAATGATATCAGCAATTTTAAGCGAGATTATGATGACATGCCCTTAATTACGCTTGACACGTCGAAAGCATTTTATACGGTTTCCCATTCGAGTATTCTCTCTGGACTAATAAATATTCGGACATGCCTCAACCCTGTTATCATTAACTGGATCCTTGATTTTCTTCGCAACCGGTGTCACTTTACAACAAATAGAAAGAACTCTGATGTTCTATTTACTAATCAAGGAGTTCCACAGGGTACAGTAAGTGGACCTTCCTTGTACAGTGTTTGTGTCAATGATATTGATATTCCCAAGAAGTTCGTAGGCACATTGACAATATTTGCAGATGATAATAAGCCCATTATTCCTGGCACTAATGACAATGTAGAAGAAATAATTACTAGTTTACAAAGTGACTTTATGAAACGTAACTTGCAACTTAACGGCTCACATCGAAGGAACTATGTATTATTTTTAAGAGTAGGAAATTTTTCAAGAACCCAGGACAATTTTACATCCCGCCAGTCCTTGGAATAGAACGAGTAGAAGAAGTTAAAATTCTAGGGATCCATTTTGACAAACAACTTTCTTTTAGCCAGCGTGTTGAAACCCTAGCCTAAACTCCACCATATTCTTGCTTAGGAGGTTAAAACATATCGGCTACACGAATGAAGACATTACGATGCTGTACAACGCTTTATTTGTCGCAAATGTATGGGTGTTCTGTATGAAGAGGAATATCAAACCAAATGGTGAAGAAAATAGATGTAACGCAAAAAGGCAATATGATTAGGATTAATTCAAAAATTTACGAGCATTGGAAATTAAACCGAAAAAAAGACGGACGATTACTGGGGCTGATAATGAAATTTGGGAAAAACCACCCATTAGCCGACTACTTTCCGAAGCAAGAACCATACGTTGTAGACAAGCTACTGAGTAGATTACCTGAAGCTGATCAAGAACATAAAATATTCCCACAGTATTGCACGTCATTATAAATATATGAATTTGTTATCTATATATATGGATAGTTTTATCTATATTGAATAAAGGTTATCTATCTATAACATTATACTTTTCAAATTAGGAATTAAGTAACCTTTGCACGAATAATATACTTCGCGTAACCTGCTAGAGTGACAGACAAGGTTTTTTCGCATAACAACTCTCATTGCAATACAATTCATTTTGGAATTATTTAAAACGTCGAAATAAAAGAAACAATAATATTTGAATCTAAGATAAAGATATAAAGAAAGTAGACAATATTACTAGGTATGCGTTCAAACCGTAAAATCAAAAAAATATTTCCTTGTGATTGCACAACTAAATTCAATTAGCATTTCACATTATTCAAACTCAACATTTACAAATTTTCAGTTTACATAAGTCATAAATGAAAGAAAGACTAAAGAAATAGAATAAGAGAATTTATTAGGTTATTGCAATTTTATATCAGTTTTGCAAACACAGTTATTGGCACCATTCAAAATTATTACATGTTAAATAATTGATTTCAACCTAATGTAATAATCAATCAAGTAATTATTAATGTAGTCCATAGCACCTTTATTATTAACAATCACAAAATTTGTGAACTTAAAAACTAGCTCTCAGACAAAGTAACTTGAACTCAGCTCGAAAACCCTGCTTTATTTTAAGCAAATCAAGCAATGCAATTTAAATTGTCAGCTTTAAGAAAGTGATTGTCGGATCCAAGTTAATCATTGTTGGAATAAAGAAAAACCCAACTACTTATTGTACATTCTCTGGATCTGGATTATCTACACACTTTTTAAATGCATTAAACTTTATTATATATAATATAAATTCATTAATTAACTTAATAAACATTAATTAATTTACGGTAATTTATATTAGTTTCGAAGTAAATGCAATTGTACTACGTTTTTCAAAGACGAAGGCTAGAGAAAGGAATCTTAAGCTTTACTTTATAGGAGAATATCAATGTAAGCTAAATACTATTTACGAGAAATCAATGGACGAAAAATAGAATTTCCGAAAAAGCTGAGGAGATAAAATTTAGTAGATCGGCAAACAATTAACGATCAAAAAAATTGAAGTTCGGCAACAACTAATGATTAAAAATCAAGTGCAAAACCAGGTAACATTGTTAGACGAAAGTTTTTTATTCAATTGCAAAACTAAGAAACTTGTAAGACGAAATTATTTTATTTGTTTGACAATGTTAGATTATCTTGAAGGCAGCATTTATGCAATTTGCATGTAATTGTTAGATTACTTTCAAACAAGGATTTGCCGAATTTCCATCACTTTGTTCAAGGAACAACTACAGAAGATTAATTGAAGCAAAGTTTTTTATATTTTGAAAATTTCGAATATTTAGGGGAGCAACATAATTATTTAGTAATAGTGAAATTTGGTAAAGGAATAGCGCGATAAATTAAATTTTTAGACGAGAGATTTGTGAATTCGAGGAATCAGAAGCTTTACTTTTCTCATATAATTCGCAAAATCTCTAGAAATTAATGTGAAACGTAACATAATTAATTAATATGTTAAAGTAATAGAGATAATGTAAAATGTGGTAATATTAAATTGTAGTTAAATGGAGAAGTGAAGGTATCTTGTTTTGTAATTAACGTTTGGTAGCAGAGAGTAATCTCAATTCCACCTAGAATTTACAATTAGGGACGATTTTGAAGGTTTTTAAGAAAATTTTAAGCTTTTTGATTACTTTCACATTGGAAATAAATTGAATGTTCTTCCCATACCTTTGGATTTCAATCCACTTTGAACATTTTAATTAGTTCAATTTATGGACCTAGCACATTTGAATCATTGTAAATAATACTAAGAATTCTGCATTAGCTTTAGGAGTGCCTGCAGACGCTTTGTGATGTTTTTTGAACGTAAAAAATACATTGGAGTGTCAATTTTTAAATGATGTCGAAAAGCGCTGTAAATATTTGCCCGATGTAGATATCTCTAGACGTATTAGTCTTGTATTTCATCAAGTTATACAAACTCTTCCTGAAATCATTGCTCCTATAGTGGCTAATTCCTTATATAGTATATATATATATATAAATGCTTATTTTGATTTCTCTTTTAGTAATGAAGGTTTTTTCAAGATATTTTTTAAATCATTGTCGATTTTATTGCAGTGATTCTGTTTACAGTTTTCCTCTTCGAACATTTATGTATGTTCCTGGAGATGATGAGCGCAAAATTTTAAAAGCTTCCAAATGTAAAGCAGATATGATTTGCTTAGATTGCGAAGATGGAGTAGCAGGTATTTATCCGGTTTTTAATGTAACTCTTAAATAGTGTTGCAAAATTTACAATAAACGCGACTTATAATCCTTCTTTCTTTTTATTGTAATTTAATTATACTAGGTTTCCACATTTATTACAACAAATTGTATAGGAAATTGCACATACTTTAATAGCATAACCTACTTTATTCACATTACTTCAGTATAAAACTATAAACAGCTTAAAATAATTATGTAACAATAACTAAGCTGAATATTATACTAAGTTCTAACCAGTGAACCCTTGTAAGGTTTTACAAATATTGTTCCGCTTTAAATATATGAATATTTCTTTTCTTTTTGCATAATATTTCGTGTAACTGTCGGATTTGAAATTGGTTGTTTTCTCTTTCGCAAATTTTTTCTTAAGCATTTTCTGATACCATTCCTTAATGTATGGCATATTTTTTCTTATAATTGTCTTCACTTTTATTATTGTGACCAGGACTTCCAAAAAACAGATTTACTAGAAAAATATTTCAAAAATATTTTGTAAGCAATGATCAATATAATTTTTTGCATTATGTTAACACTAGAAAGTCTGAAAATTCTATATCTTAAATTCATACAGTTGTCACAATCGGTCCATTCAAGTAAAATTAACGAAAAGAAAAGTAAATGAAAAAAATAGCTATTTTCCTTTTTAAATGCTCATTACATGAAGCATTGAAATGCATTCAAAATTTAACCACTCAGGCTTTCTAGTGTTAAGATTTATATTTTGATATCGAGTTTTGACTATTCTTTTCCAGTGTTGAAATTCAATGCATGTAGTTAATTTTTGGTTTAAATTATCCGAATTGGAATCAGCCCAAAATTTTGTTAATTTATCGGCAATTGCTTATACTACCCGACCAATTTTTACTGCTTTTCCAGCACATTTTAATTGAATTTGTTTGCAGTGTTGAACATTTAAAGTACATTTAAAAAGTGAATTAAGATTTAAATACGTGATGGTTTAAACTAATTTGAACAAACAAGCTGCCTTAAAAACATAGAAATATGGTAGTCAGAACCTTGTAACCAAAACAGAAAATGTATCTGGTTTCGGGGTCACACACAAGATATTTATCTCTGAATGTATTCATTGAGTTTAATTATAGCTTTTAAAATATACGAAATAAACTAGATGGTTTAATTGACTGCTGAATTTTCACAAATTGCTGCTATAAACGTCATTTAAAACGAATATATATGCGTGCATGTGTGTGAATTTTTTATGAACACATATCTAATATCAGTTTTTAATACTAAATATTGAAAAATTAAATAGAAATTAGTTAATGATGCTTACAGCATATTAGTTTAGTGACAAAGAAAGCAAGTGCACGTGAAACAATTCGTAAAACTCTTGACTCCTCTGAGTTTAAGACAGATACGTCCATTTGTGTAAGAATTAATTCAACACAAAGCGAAGAAGCCAAACTAGATATCGATAGTGCTCTTGCTGCAGAACGTCTTCCAGACGCCATTTGTTTAAGTAAGGTAGAAAATCCTAGCGATATGGATTGGTTGTTTCATAAAATGTACAATGTTATTCGTGGCCGGGAAGGTAAATTCTTATGATAACTTAAGTGAAATGGAATATACTACACTTGAATTTAAATATTTACTTACTTAATTATCAAATTGAATAAGATTGTAAGCATTTTAACCCTTAATAGGTGATCATGATGCCTATTGAGTTATAGGTAACCTGGGTCCAACTATCTCCAATATCTAAAATATTATTTTTAGTTAGTCACAATACTTTATTGCTTACAGAATTAAGGGAACAGTATTGTATTTATTTTCCAAATAAATTCTCCTTTTCTACATTGTGTTTCCTTCATTAAAGTTAACAAAAACTTTGAAAGTATCTCATCTTACAAATATACCTTGTGCATTGCTTAGACACATTTTCAATAGAGTTGCTAAACTGCTTATAACTAATTTAACAATAGCAACAAACTACACAATTGAGTAGTAGGTTTTTTGGGTGGTATGAAGAGTGCAAGAATTGAAGTGTCGTAGTAGTATGGCTTCTGTTGCAAGTTCTCAGCCATCACTTGTTGGGGAACTTCTGCTTTATTTTGGGCATTCGTCACAACAGATCACTTGCTAAAGATATGGACGTAAGCCAATTACGATAAGTGACATTTCTGCCAGTATGATTGTATGCTTTATTTACTAACTTCCCCAAATGGGTATAGATAGCATTTAGTATATATTTTGTTTATGCGTATCGTGCCATATTTTGTGGGCTTATTTTGGATATACATTTGGAAATTACAGTTTTAGCTGAAGCTGAATTGTTGTTATTCTTGCAATTGTTTATGAAAGTCTTCCATATTGTAAATCTCCCACACATAAGTAAATAATCCATTATTAGCTTCATGCTCAGCTATAGTCAAAGCAACAGAACAGTGGAAACATCTAGTTAACAATGCAACCAGTGTTCCTCTTAGAGCGGACAGTGCATTTGATGACTAATTTTAATGCCTGTATTAGTCACTCCGCCACTTGTTTCTGCCAAATATCGGAATTTCAGAAATTGACATCAATTTTGTGCTACCTGGACGCGCATGACTAGTCTGACTTTATTGAAACAAAGAATGGCTGGCAATTTCACCTTACATGCAATACATTCTTCTCATAGTTTCATTGCACCTGTCATAAACAACTTCATTACTGATGTCTTCATAAACAGAGATAATCATTTTTTCACTATCAATCAAATGATGAGCATCTCCTGATTCAGATTCTACTTGTAATTCTGTCAAAGCCTTCATAAATTGTTTACCCTTACAGTTTACGTCATAGCCATGGTGCCACTGTATGTGAAATTTACTATAATCAGGTATCAATTATTGATCCTGTTTTGAAAACGTGAAATGGAAATTGTTAAATGAATCTTTTACTGTCAGCAATACTGGGGTATTTTAAAATATTGTTTTCTTTTATATTATATTATGCATATTTAATTAAACAAATTAAATATGATTATTGCATAACTAACTTGATTGTTATTTATGGTATAAATTAGCATACAATTCAATCTATAAACCATAAGCCTAAATTTGAGATTGTCAGCCATTTTAGAATTTAAGATTTTTTAAAAGGCCACCAATGAAAGATTTTAATTTTTGCTACCTGCTGAATAACTTCAATTATATGTAATGCTTGACGAATTTGAGGAATTTGAGTTCTTTATGTGATTTGTTGCCAAGTCTCTTGCCAAATCAAGTAAAACACTTTGTTTGAACAGTCTACCACGCTTCCAGCTCATTGGATTATACAAGAGTAGTATATGCATTTTAAACAGACATTTTAGTTAATCATTAATTAGTTTTTCACGGGCAATTATAAATGCTCATGCATTGATCTAAACATTAATACTCATTCTTGCATTTCAGTCTAATATCAAGTCGGGTTTTTCCTTCTCTCTTGGATATCACCGCATCCTGATATAAGGATGAAAACAGAAACTCGGCCTTGCCTTTATGGAAATGTAAGAACATCTAATGAATTTGTTATTGTATGGAGTGGCACATCAACAAATTGGTTGAAGAAAGTTGATTGCTTGCAACAGAAAGTGTTGTCAAAAATAATATCTTATTGTCATCCAATTTCAGATCTGATCTTAGAACGTGATGAACGCCTATTTACAATAATGTCAAGAAGCTAAGGTTAAGGAATCCAGCATTTGAAAAATGAAACTCCAAAAACTTTTGTTAACTAATGGCCATTAGAAAAATATTTTTGATTATTATTCACTATATCATGTCTATCAGATTTTAATTTCTGATTTAAATAAATACGAATCTTATCTTCTTGATGAACAATGGATATGCTTGTTTCCATTGTTGAGGTAAACCACATGCTTTTGGATACTTCAATTGCATTTTATCCTCATTGTCATAGCTCTTTCACTTTGTATTTAACTATAGGGTGTCCAGAATTTTATGGCAAAAATAAAATGTCTATAATTCATAAAATATCACCTTTTGTGAACATTTTCGAGCTCCTACTCCTTGAATGAGGGGGATTTACTTTTCTTATTTCATTGTTTTGGTTGCAAGTGACTGACTAATTTTTTTGTTTAAAACACAGACAATGTTTTTAAGAGCATAAAAAACTTTTGATAAGAAAAACTATTTATCTTCAACTGATTTTTTTTCTATCATAAGAAATTTACAGTTCAGAAAATTAACACACTGATCAATAAAATCTATATGTCAAACACATCTTGAAGACCCAAATGGCATCTTTTGATGATTGACTTGATAGTGGATCTGTAGAAGTCTTGTGGAATTTCTCTTACAGCAGTTTTGATGGAATCTTTGAGATCCTGCAAATCACCAAAGTTTCAACCTTGTATTTTTCCCTTGAGAAACCCCCACAAATCAAAATCGACTGGTGAAAGATCAGGTGAATATGCAGGCCATACAAATTTACCACCTTGCGAAATCACACGTCCAGGAAACTTCGAGTTAAGAAGCTGGAGAGTCTGATGCGCAGTATGTGGCCTTGCTCCGTCTTGCTGGAAAACTGTTGATGAAAACTTCCGTTTTCTTTCAGCTGAGGAATCACGTAATCACTTACCATTTCACAATATAAGTCAGAAGTAACCGACGTCTCAAAAAAATATGGACCAATAACAAAATTCATCATGAAACCAACCCACACCATTTGCTTTTGAGAAAAATCTGTCTGTTTGAAAATGGCTGGCATTGGCTTGTCTTCACTCCAAATTCTGCAATTTTGCTTATTCAGAATAGGATTCATGTCAAACATTGATTCATCTGTGAACAAAACTTTCTTGAGAAAGTCGTTGTCTGAAGTCACTTCTTCGATGAGCCTTGCACAGAATATTCAGCATTCTTCCATAGCATGATCACTCAACCGACAGTATTGCTGCATTTTGAATTGTTTCAAGTTCAGATCATTTCTCAAAATATGGATCTTCGATTTTGAAACAGTATTCCAGACTTGCTGCAATAGATCAACAGCTACTTCTTGGATTCGAAACAACAATGTCTTTCACTCGTTCGATGTCTTCAGAGCTTCGTCTTTTTGAAGATGTTTGCATGATGTTAACACTTCCTGTTTCCAACAAGTTCTCAATCATTCGGAGCATTTTCTTTCTTCTTAATGCTGCGACATGCACAGAATGCTCGAACAGCAGCTGTGACACATTCACCATTCATGAAATAGAATTTGACCAGATCAACTTTATCTGCAGTAGTCTCCATCATCAAATGCAGCAATGGGTAGTGACAAGATTGACAAATTCTCATGATCACGATTTATTCATTGATTGGTTCATTCACTTGGTGAATCAAGGCACATGACTTTTGCTAATGCAACAAATAATTCTCTTCACTGTTATTTGCTATGTTCAATGATTTCTGTCTTGTGAACAGAAAAGATATCAATGCTGGAATGTAAATATTCAATATTGCTATCAGTGTAATATATGATCTGTGTTTTAAACAAAAAAATTAGTCATAGTCACTTGCAACCAAAACAATGAAATAAAATAAGTAAATCCGCCTTATTCAAGAAGGAGGAGGAACTCGAAAATGTTCAAAAAGGTGATATTTTATGAATTATAGACTTTATATTTTTGCCATAAAATTCTGGACCTATAAATTGATAAGTTTTCATAGTGACAGTAATTGTAGTGAATAAGATTATAATTTTTAAAAACAAGCATAATAGCTATTTTAATGATGGTTGGCAGAAGTGCCAGATAAATTTCAAATAGTTTTTGCTTATCATATTCTTCATTTAAGAATATCATATTCATCTTATGATCTATAAATCCATCTAATACTCCTTTATTGTAATTTCATAATAAAATTCTGTACTATAAAATTCTAATGCTTTTGCAATTTTTACTTCTTCCAGTAATTAAATTACAAAGTTTTTTGTTTGAAGTGTTTAAGATCAGTTAATTTACATAATTTCACAATTTTCTAATGTCTCTTTGACCATTTTAAGACTTTCATATACAGAGCTGTTCATAAGTCATGCCTAAGGTTAACCCTTTACTACATGAGAGTGAAAAGTAAATGAATATCCATTTATTAACAATATTGACAAAGTAGTTTATTATCAAGTAATTTTGTTGTGATGATAAACACGAGCCTTTAATATACCATGGAACCAATAGTCTAGGTGACTATGGTTGGGAGAATGAGGTGGCCAGGGTTGTTCAACTCCTCTCCAATAAGAAATGATTCTGTAAATTGATTTGTGAGGTATTGCCTGGTGATTATAGAATAGTGAGGCTTCACACCATCTAGTTGGAAGATTGCTGTCCTCATAGCTCATCTTTGTCTTAGTTGTGTCATAATTTGATCCTTTTGCATAGTGGAATAATTCTCAGTTGACACTTGTGGAAAAAAGAAAGGCTTTAATTTGAGGTTTGATGAAAAGCTCATCCACACACACATTTTAGATTAGTGTATTGATAAATTTCAAGTTTGCCCAAATAATGCAGTTATATCGGAGTACAGCACTCTCTAATGAAAAATATGCCTCATCAGACCATATCACATTTGAAAGCAATTCTGCATTTTCTAGTACAGGTTCCAAATGGCATTTGTAAACCTATCATCTTTAGTGATGGCTTGGTGGGTGGCAATATGATAGGGAAACATACCAAGATTTTTTCATAGAATTCTGCACACACTTTGAGGGGTGTACTGCTTGCCATTCTGATTTCTGTTGAACTGCAATAGCTGAGTGAGTTCAGCAGTTTCCTCCATATCAACAACTGCTTGCTCTTCTGCCAATGATGGCCTCCAAAATGTAGTTTGTCATGAAAATAGTGTTTGCTCAAACTTCTTCACTAACTCTCAAATATATTATTCAATAAATGGCTCCTTTACCAGATTGTTGGCAGTCTTATAGGTTCACAAAGATTGTGATTATGATTTTTGGTTAGCATAATACAGTTGAATCATCTGTAAGCACGTTGGCATTGAAAATGACATGACAATATAAACATTTGAGTATAGAAACCAAAACTTCCTTTTTAAATGAAATTTTAACTTAAAAATGAATTAAAACAATTACTACATGTTTTTGAAAGCAAACTAAAATTAAAATATTGTTGGAAAATCGTTTTGGAAAAGCTGATGCTTACTAGAGAATTCTTATTCTTAAACAGTTTACTTTTGCAATCACGACCTAACTGTTTAATTCCCAAAAGAAAGTGGCAATTTACCAATCAAATTTCCCGGTGCTGCTGATTCTGGAAATTATATTCTAGCAGGAGCTCCTATTTCTGACAGTTTATCAAAAATAGAATTAATTTATTATGTAGTAACTTTTCTTCTGTACTACTCTTTAAAAAATTGTGTTATCAATGTTCAATAAACAATTACTTAATCGACCCTTTTTATCTAAACTCTATTTCTTGCTGGGAAACGCCCAATGTACACACTGCGTAAGTGATCTGTTGTATTCCCACGAAAACTATCACTTACTATCTGTATCTGTTTTGCGTCTAATTTCGCCTAAAGGTTTCCACACTATTTTGAATTGCACTACTTTTACGCGACCCAATTCTCTGTTATAATCCCGACTACTTAATGAGATTATTTTCCTCTCTACTCTTAACCCGAATTAGTATCCAGGGAATGCTATTTGTCCTACAACCCTTCCATGTTAAATTGGATTTCATCAGGTGGGGATGGTTCTTCTGAAGGAGTTTGGGGTGCCACTGAGATCTCATTTTTTAGCCAATTCACATTAGCTTCTAAGTAATTTCGGTTTTTCATAGCAGCTCTCCTTTGACTCCTTATTGTTTTCCATTTAAGAATGAACCTTCTCCTAGAGCGAATACCTCGCCTTTGACTCATTTTTACTAAACACAAAAAACTCCGTATAGGGTGTTTCAAATATACATAAATTCATTACTCATCATTGATTAAAAAAACGAGCACTTGCTTTACTTTCAAAATTTTTTCCTTTTTTGTAACAAGAATGCTAAAAAGAAATCTTTATTACAACTTAAATAATGTCACTACACTGTACAGAAATTTTTTTATTTTTTTTAGCCGCCTTCTGTCAGTTTTGGGTGTTTAATTTCCCTGATCCTCATCACCGGGTAGTCGCTATGGACTACCCTCCATGAGTCAATGTGAAAAGCGATTGTTCACCTCACTTCCTTCATTGCTGGGGTCGCTGTTAATGAATCCATTGCTAAAAAAACAATTATTATGGACTGTCTCCCAGAATTCGGGATAGTTGAGACTCTAAAAATAAACAAACACAAATTTCTATCCCTTATTCTAAAATAAATAATCATATAAAAGAGACTATGCTACGGCCAATACATGTTTCCATTGACCATTATATATATATATATTTTTTTTATGGAGGCCATGATAATGCTGTTCCATAGTGGTCTGGAGGCTGACGCGTTCGCACTGGGTAAAGATCTCTGATTTGATTTTGATCTATTCCTATTTTGGGTGGGTCTCNGGTAGTTGCCTGTATGGTTTGATTCGGTTAATGTGTACTATTAGTGACTTCTTCTGAGGATATCTGATGTTCTCTATTTTAACATTTATTTCACTTATTACTTGGATAATTTCATACCGACCTGAATATCCTTGATGTAATTTCCTGGCCAGACCAGTTTTGACTACTGGGTGGTAAAGCCAAACTTTGTCCCCTACTTCCCAAGTTTGAAACCGTACCCTTTTGTTATACATGTCACGCATCTTATCCTGTGCTTTCCCATTTTTTTAAACACGGCCTTCTGAGTGTCACTTAAACTTAATTGGAGATCCAAAATGTATTGATGAATGTTTTGATATCGGCCATTTTGCTCTTCTGCTTCTGGAAGGAGCAGTTGGATAGGAATCCTTGCCCTACGTCCGTACATTGCTTGAAAGGGGGAAATTCCTGTGGTCTTCTGTTGACTTGTATTGTAAGTGAAACACGCATTTTCCAAATGTTCATCCCAGTCGCTCTGATCTTCCTCAACGTATTTTGACACAATGTCAATCAGTGTTTTGTTCCACCTCTCTGTTTGTCCATTGCACTGGGGATGGAAGGCTGTTGTTTTTAATTTTTTTATATCTAATAAAAAACAAAGCTGGTGTATTAGGTTGCTTTCGAAGTTCTTAGCCTGATCCGTCAATATGTGGTCGGGGATCCCAAATATAGTAAAGATTCGGGTTACTAATGTTTTTGCCAAGTAATTGGAAATTGTTTTGGCCTTTAAGCCACCATTGTCAAGTAACTTTTTTTTTTTTTTTTTTAAAAAAAATGAATATGTTTAATCGAAATTATTATGTTGGTTTTTATGTTTATTAAGGGTTTCTTTTCTTCTGTAGTGTTTTCTGCATACTTCGCAGAAAAATGGCTTGCAGCCTATGTGCTTCATTTCATGCTGCTTTAGCAAATACGGAAATTTGAACTGCAAATTGCAATCTTTCCAATTGCACTGATTCCTTTTTTTTGATTAATTTTGTTGTCATGGTATTCATTCCAATGTTTATGGATTAGGTGATTGTCAAGATCTTTTATTTTGAGGAATGCCATATCACATAAAATGCATTCGTAGCTGCGATCTTCCAGTTTAAATTTTAAATATATTGTTTCCATCTTTCGTGTTGAAATAAAATTTCCACATAAGCAACAAGTTCTATAGGATTAGTGAAGTAGTCCGTTACAATGCAAATATCTTTGAGTTTGTTTAGGTAAGATTGAGGAAACTGCCTTTCAATCTCCACATTTCCTTTAATTTTCAGGAATATTTTTTCGTAATTCACATAATCATTAATAAGAGAAGGCATCTCTATAAGTTTACCTTCCAAGGCATGCTTAACAGGTTTTCAGTAAAACAAAGGAATAAAATCAAACTCATGATTATATTTTGTGCATTGAACTCTGTGGGTTTCATGCCCTTTTTTCCAACCAAAAAGTCTGAGGCATGTAAAGCACGAATATATAACTCTGTGCTCTTTAAGACATTGTAAAGCACATAGATATAAGAGAGTTTGATTAGAATTAATTTTGTGCACGAGTTGAAAGTGCCTTTTGTATCTTGTGATCATTTTGTGGCACACAATGCACTCTTGTTCTTTGCGTGGCATGCTAAATATTTGTTTTTTAATAAAATAAATAACAAATTCGGATTCAGCGTAAAAAATTACCCCTAGACACAAGTTTTCAAATCAAAATATTGAATTTTAAAAGAAAAATTTAAGAAAAACTTACATAGCTTCAGAGATGTGTACAGTCCACTGCCAAAAACAAGAATGAACTGGTCTAAACTGACTGGCCCTTATATAGATGAATTCTGGATGCTGATCGGAGGATTTCATTTCGCCATTTCTTATTGAATTTTATGTTAATGGTGAAACTTGGTTTTTTCGCAACATTATTAAGTTTGGGAAATTTTCAACTCTGACTTTTTGCAGTTTTTTTCAATTTATGATGTAAATATATGTAAGATAAGATCAGGGAAACTGAAGCACCACAGGCGGGTAAACTATTTCCAGGTAAATCCTGACTTCAAATTTTCTGGTATTAGGTTATGGAGATAGTGGACGTGACTCAGAAGAAGTGGACATGAAAATCAAATTTACCAATTATTATCTCAGCCAATAATGGTCTGAGGGTCACCAAACTTTGTGAGCATATGGGACTTATGTCCTGGCTTAAAGTCCCGGGCCAACCAGGGTCAACCTGAGCATAGTTTTTGAGATATTAAATCCGTGTCAACTTTTTCTCTGGCGCATCCACTTTTTCCCAAGTAGTGCATTCTACCTAGAAAAAGTGGATGCGTCTTTAGATAAAATGTCTGCACCAATTTTGCAACATTGCCAGACTTTAGTCTTAACAACTCTTTAATATTTTTTGTTTAGGTTGACAACTGCTCATCTCCAACAACCATTTTATGTGGTGCAAGGGGGAAATCAAAATGTTTATTGTGTAAATTACTAGGATATTTGAGATCCACCTCCACCAAATAGCCTAAATCTCCATTCTGTGGTGTATTTAAAATTGCATTTATAAGTACATTTGACCACTCCAGCTGTCCAACAGGCAAATTCATGGGCATGGTACCTCCATATAAACTGTTCATGTCCAAAAAGATTGCATAAGTGGACTCCTTTTCTGGGTCATAGCCCTCTACCATGGGGTTGTTGGCCTTAAAGTTACATTCTGCATACACTCCAGACATCCCTCCTTGAATGCCAGCCTCAATGAATTCCAGTTGGTCAATGCTTGTGAGATAATCCAGTGAAACATCTGTAAAATTGGATATCATAAAAAAATAAGCTGGGTCAAGGTTATACGTTGACATGCTTTCAAGACTAAATTCCTGAAGTACATCCAACAGGAGTAAGGTATCTGCCATTAAATAATTATTGTTGAAGTCTTTAAATGTTTGACAACTTCCATTGACCCATGTATTATTCTGCCCATGTTCCAAGTCCTCCTGTGTTAGTGGTATTTTTCCAGTTAATCTATTATGCCAATGGTGCAATTCTGGCAGCTTTGCTTCATTAAATTGATCCAATGAGTCAAACCATTCATAAGGGAATTGGCCCTTATCTGTCATAAATACTGACGCCTTCTGCTCATCCATGCCTGTGTTTAAGAATTGATATTTGTCTGCTCCAATATTTTTAGCCAGATTTGATAGACTGTCACTCATAAACCAGAAAGAATCCAAAAATCAAAGCTCCTCATAAATGGTTTTGGTGACATTATTTTTGTCAGTGTAGGTTGAAACTGGCACCATCAAACTAATTGATAGGAAATTCTCTGAGGTACATGGAATGCATGAAAGCCTTTCATTTTCCTTGAGTTTAAGGGATTTTATCAGCAGATGCATGTCATACTTGCTAGCATTGTTTGTGAAAACTGGTGTGAATTTTGGTGTGCGATATAACATATTACAGTCATTGTGGGCAACACCACATACTCTTCCACTATAATGACATTGGTCAATCAACTGTTCATCTGTTTTTTCAAATGGCTTTGCACAGAAAATGCAATTGCTAGCATTTGCCAACATGTTGTAGCATTGTTGAGGGGTTATTATCAAAGCACAATGTTGTTGTTTTGCTTAGAAGGATTGATGTGTACTTTTGCAAAGTTCATCCCAACCTTGTTCCATACACCTCTCACCTGAAAAAACTTTAGTAGAAAGCAGTTTATTTTCAGTGCTTGTGGCAATGCAGATGCGTGAGGGAGTTTGTTGCACATTCTGAACAGTATAGCTGGTTGAGGGATCTGGTGTAACTGTGTGGATCTTCTGTGATATGCATTCTATGTCCAATGCAGCAATGATAGGTGCAAAGTTTTTAGCTCTATATGATTTAAAAGTAATTTTGTCATTGGGATCAAGGAAAGTAATTGTGGGCTCAGTATTGCCATTACATTTCTCTTGATGTTTCTCCAAATTTTCCATGGTCCAGAATCCAGAAAGGCATTTAGTGCAAAAGAAGTCATGATTTCTATGTTTAAAATAACGTAAGCAGGGATTCATGTTTGTAATTGCCACATAATGTCTCTTTTCATCTTCTTCTAGTAACAGAAGGTTTGCTTTTTGTTGATGAGAACTGACAGATATGTATGCAGGCACCAACTATTTTTCATTGAGGCTATAACATTTACAGAAATTTTATTTAATTCTTCAAATTGGCAGATGTCATTGACAGACATGGGGAATGACAGGAACTTATTGAGATGGTAAATTTCACTTTTGCCTTTAATTTCTGGATGCAGACAGGCTAGAACCACATATAAGAAACATTTATTTGTTTGAGCACTGTGGGGACTGACAAGAAAGTGGTTCTTTTTCAAATAATCAGGGTGTGGGATGTAGCTGCCAGCTTTTGTGGGATGATACTTGGCAATGTGCAAGCTTACTCAGTTGATGTTTTTCAGCATCCAATTAGATCCATTTGATGCATAGATTGTAATATAGTTAGCAATTCCATCTACCATTTTCAGAAAATCCGTCTTGTTCAAACCAATGCTAAATACAAACACTGGAGGGCTTGTTGGGTATAATACAACACTTTTTGTTTCACAATTCTCTTCTTTTACCAGCTCCACTTCACATGACAGGTAAACTTTAGAGGAAAAATGCTTTGATATATCATCCTGTATAATTTTGTTAATTTCAGGGTAAATGCTGGAAAATATAGAATAAACATCAACAGATGTTAGTTGATTGCTCTGTAAGCAAGCAAAACTACCACGACAAGCTGTTTCTATTTTAGAAAAAGTTGTGTTTGAAATGTCATTTACAACTTTGAAATTGTGGGCATTCAAATGATCCTCAAATTTGTTCACATTAGTAAAATAAATTCTGCATGTGGGCAGAGATAAACACCATGCTTTCCATGAACAGATTCAATGTGAAAGTGCATTGACAAGGGGGTTGTGCCAGTAAATCCGCATTCACTGCATAAAAATGACTTTTTTGGAGGAGAAGGTCTAACAGAGAGTATCTTTAAAAGTTTGACAGGAGAAGAAGTAAATCCTTGTTGAGCATTCATTGGCTAAGCAGGAGAGAAGTTAGATGAGTAATATCCACAAGAATAAAAAAATGAAATGAAAATTGTATCACTCCCACCACATACTTAAAGAGTTATGCCCTGCCCACACAATTAAAATGAAATTCTATTGGATGCTGAGTGAGTAAATTTAACCACAAAATTTCCATATATGGAAGTTAGAACAAATGATTGACAGAAATGGGTTGACGCAAAACTATGAGTCACAAACACGTCATATCTCGTTTTGAAAGAACATAAAATGTGAAGTAAGCAATTTCATTACAAATGTAAAACGGATTTGTTAAATAAAATAGATAAACAAATAACCTTGTTGCATATAAGTTATAAACCTTCATTTATAGTAGAGAAAAAGCATGCAAGTGTATAATATCCCTTACATATAAAAGCAGTGACTGAATATTTATTGCCACATGAAATTTATAATAGCAATAATAGTGACTATTTCATTGTTTAGCAGAAAAATATTGGTATGAAAAAGGTAATTGTAAGCTTTTGCAATAGTTCATGAGATGTTCAATAAAGAACATTATCTTTGTTACAAGAAAATTTATGATGTTGTAACCTTATAAACAGCACACACTTTTTAAGAAAAAATGAATGTCATGTACCAAAGGCTGAAACTAAATGCATGAAGAAATAAATTTATATACCAAAGGAATAAACTAAACAGACAAAGGAATAAATTTATATACCAAAGGAATAAACTAAACACACAAAGGAATAAATTTATATACCAAAGGAAGAAACTAAACACACAAAGGAATAAATTTATATACCAAGGGAAGAAACTAGACACACAAAGGAATAAATTTATATACCAAGGGAAGAAACTAAACACACAAAGGAATAAATTTTCCATGTGTTTTTTAATTGCTTACATGTGCAATGCATAATTCATTTTTCGGTAAAACAACATCACATGCAAAGGCTACACATTTTTTTGTCACAATATACGCTGTTATCGCACATCACGTTTGCTGACTAATTTTTTCCATAAATTTCACTTGATTACTCAGCTGTTTAATTCGTTTTTGCGAAATTTCAAAAGAATTCATTCTCATTTATCAAAACACACTATTTTCATTTGTAAAAAATTACAGACAATTCCTAATGATTAACATAACTATAAAAACAATATAATTTGGGCTTTTTGAGAAAATGTATACATTACATTCAAATTACATCATTTTGTTTTCAAAATACGTTATTTTCATCTACAAAAAATTGCACATGGTCATCAAATTTTCTTTTTTTAATTGGAAGCCTTGATGAAAACAAAGGAACCCATTTCTCAACTTGTGTTAGCTGGATGTGTTGGGGAAGTGGCTACCACTCAGTACTGTCTGCAAAAGATATTTTGTACTGAATGGTCCCAATGATGCTGTATTTCACTCCTCGAAGGTCATATACTGTGGGATCCCCTGCTTTCTTCCCTGGAATTGCTTTTAATTGCTACACTGTCCAGTTTCTTGAAGTCCTCATGCTTCATACTCTTTACATGGTATGGTGGACGAATTCTTGCAGACTGCATGAGTACAACATAATCCCTCTCTGTGTATACATCAGCCACAAATTTTCTCTCTATTGTGCTACGCATTGAGTCACATTCCATTTGCGTGTGACCTACCACTAAATATTTTTGAGTTATGGTGACATTGTGCTTCATAGCAAGGGCTATATACATACTGGCAACAGCTGCATTTCTGTTTTGGTAGTTACAACCATCACTCAAGATGACTAATTCCTTAATAGCTGGTGATTTTGTCAGTATGGCTTCAAAGTGCTCGTGTTGAATGTAAGCAAACACTTCTGCATCGAGATTAGCTTCTGATTCATTCCATACGTAACAATAGCCATATTTTGTTGCAAATGTAAAAAAGTTAAATTATGTACCTGGAGCTTACTTTTGTAGTACATACAACTTGCTTTTGTATTTGGACAGAGCAACAGAGCTTGCATGTCCATGGTCCACACAGATTTCTCAGCACTGGCTGATTCTTTGTCAATTTCATTTTCATTCCTTGCCTGGTCTTTAGATGCAATATGTGTTGCATAATCATCTTGTTGTAGATTTCCTGCCTTAAAAAACCCACAAACATCACATTTATCTTTTCTTGGGATGAAGATTGAATAATTTTCTTTGGTAAAAACCTCAGAGAAATATGCGATGCTTACTACTCTTTCCATTTTTTTATTGTATTGCAATGAAGTAAAGCGTCTTGAGTTAAGAGCATTCTTTTTTTGTTTGATGTCCACCTAAGTGAAAATAGGAAAAACAAAAAGCTATGATATCGTTGAATATGCAATATCATAGAATTCAAATTAAAGAATATTCTTTTTATACAAAGTAATAAATTAAATCACTAACTATAAAGTTAATCGTTACTATCAATGGTTAAGAACGTTCCAGTGTTATGGCCGAGACTTAATAATCACGTGGCTACTCCACTGCAAGAGGCTAATAAACTATATTGACTTCCCCAAAGTGCGGAATTTTTTGAGGTTATAACTGTTAGAAAATTGCGTTGAACTAGGCGTTTATAGTTTTGGGGTTTGTGTTTCTAATAACGATTTATTTGTGCAGTCACATACTAGTGGAATTTCTCCAAAAAGATAATTTTTACCTAGCAATTTAATTTTCAGGTACTGTCGAATTCTGGAAAATTATTCTAGCAACAGCTCTTATTCCTGACAATTTACCAAAAATAAGATTAATTTCTCCCACTGTTACTTTAGTTTTTATTAACCTGAATGTACGTTTATTGTGCCACTGAAACCTTTAAGCGGAAATGTATATTTAATACCTCGCGAAAGAATTCTACCCACTTAGAATTTAACTGCAAAGAGAATGACACTTTGGTTCGGTTTGAACAATTTACTGTTATTTTTCCGAGAGTTTAGACAATGAATCAAATGACAAATGGTTAGGAGTGGAAATTTCGCTAATACAAACAGTTGAGTATTTTCTCTCTACTTAATTTTAAAATGTATTAATAACAAAGTACATGTACAACAACTAGAGTTAAGACCACTCTTTTATTTTAAAGCAAGCTAGGCAACCGTAATGGAACCTGGGCGAAAACAATTGAATAAATACGCACAAATTTAATAAGCTATCAGGGCTCTAAAGTTTGAAAATACTGAGGTGAAAATGCCTATTTTCTGTTTAGATAAGAAACGAGTGGTCGGTTATTTCTTATTAATTTCTGCTACACAGAAAATGACTTTTTTACCCTAAGCCCTAGTTTAGTTACAAACTCGGGTTAAGTAGATATATCTTGGATACCAAAAATTGTCGTATGAGTTTTAATCCTAGCTACGCAATTTAACAGATATGGTTTATGCTACATATGATATTTATTAATAGAATATACTAAGACTGTTCATGCAAATTCTCTATTGTTAATGTAATAGAACTTTATTAGACACAATACTTACAGGGGGGGTTTCAGCTTTGAACAGCAAATGCAATAGACAGAGAGTATGGCGCGGTTGAGTTAATACCAAAAATTTTGGTATTTAGATCAGAGAATGCTGGAGGCGGCAGTAGAGTTTCTACAGAAGCAATATTTCTTTATATTCTGTATACACCAGTAACGCTACCACGAACTTGGTGCAGGGGAGAGTTGCTAAGAACAGTATAGAGTGGAGCTGCTGCAATGTAGAAAAGAAGACAGCAGAATTTCTTTGAATAGAGTTGCTAAGAACAGTATAGAGTGGAGCTGCTGCAATTTAGAAGAAGACAACAGAATTTCTTCGAATAGTGTTGCTAAGAACAGTATAGAGTGGAGCTGCTGCAATGTAGAAAAAGACAGCAGAATTTCTTCGAATAGAGTTGCTAAGAACAGTATAGAGTGGAGCTGCTGCAATGTAGAAGAAGACAGCAGAATTTCTTCGAATAGAGTTGCTAAGAACAGTATAGAGTGGAGCTGCTGCAATGTAGAAGAAGACAGCAGAATTTCTTCGAATAGAGTTGCTAAGAACAGTATAGAGTGGAGCTGCTGCAATGTAGAAGAAGACAGCAGAATTTCTTCGAATAGAGTTGCTAAGAACAGTATAGAGTGGAGCTGCTGCAATGTAGAAGAAGACAGCAGAATTTCTTCGAATAGAGTTGCTAAGAACAGTATAGAGTGGAGCTGCTGCAATGTAGAAGAAGACAGCAGAATTTCTTCGAATAGAGTTGCTAAGAACAGTATAGAGTGGAGCTGCTGCAATGTAGAAGAAGACAGCAGAATTTCTTCGAATAGAGTTGCTAAGAACAGTATAGAGTGGAGCTGCTGCAATGTAGAAGAAGACAGCAGAATTTCTTCGAATAGAGTTGCTAAGAACAGTATAGAGTGGAGCTGCTGCAATGTAGAAGAAGACAGCAGAATTTCTTCGAATAGAGTTGCTAAGAACAGTATAGAGTGGAGCTGCTGCAATGTAGAAGAAGACAGCAGAATTTCTTCGAATAGAGTTGCTAAGAACAGTATAGAGTGGAGCTGCTGCAATGTAGAAGAAGACAGCAGAATTTCTTCGAATAGAGTTGCTAAGAACAGTATAGAGTGGAGCTGCTGCAATGTAGAAGAAGACAGCAGAATTTCTTCGAATAGAGTTGCTAAGAACAGTATAGAGTGGAGCTGCTGCAATGTAGAAGAAGACAGCAGAATTTCTTCGAATAGAGTTGCTAAGAACAGTATAGAGTGGAGCTGCTGCAATGTAGAAGAAGACAGCAGAATTTCTTCGAATAGAGTTGCTAAGAACAGTATAGAGTGGAGCTGCTGCAATGTAGAAGAAGACAGCAGAATTTCTTCGAATAGAGTTGCTAAGAACAGTATAGAGTGGAGCTGCTGCAATGTAGAAGAAGACAGCAGAATTTCTTCGAATAGAGTTGCTAAGAACAGTATAGAGTGGAGCTGCTGCAATGTAGAAGAAGACAGCAGAATTTCTTCGAATAGAGTTGCTAAGAACAGTATAGAGTGGAGCTGCTGCAATGTAGAAGAAGACAGCAGAATTTCTTCGAATAGAGTTGCTAAGAACAGTATAGAGTGGAGCTGCTGCAATGTAGAAGAAGACAGCAGAATTTCTTCGAATAGAGTTGCTAAGAACAGTATAGAGTGGAGCTGCTGCAATGTAGAAGAAGACAGCAGAATTTCTTCGAATAGAGTTGCTAAGAACAGTATAGAGTGGAGCTGCTGCAATGTAGAAGAAGACAGCAGAATTTCTTCGAATAGAGTTGCTAAGAACAGTATAGAGTGGAGCTGCTGCAATGTAGAAGAAGACAGCAGAATTTCTTCGAATAGAGTTGCTAAGAACAGTATAGAGTGGAGCTGCTGCAATGTAGAAGAAGACAGCAGAATTTCTTCGAATAGAGTTGCTAAGAACAGTATAGAGTGGAGCTGCTGCAATGTAGAAGAAGACAGCAGAATTTCTTCGAATAGAGTTGCTAAGAACAGTATAGAGTGGAGCTGCTGCAATGTAGAAGAAGACAGCAGAATTTCTTCGAATAGAGTTGCTAAGAACAGTATAGAGTGGAGCTGCTGCAATGTAGAAGAAGACAGCAGAATTTCTTCGAATAGAGTTGCTAAGAACAGTATAGAGTGGAGCTGCTGCAATGTAGAAGAAGACAGCAGAATTTCTTCGAATAGAGTTGCTAAGAACAGTATAGAGTGGAGCTGCTGCAATGTAGAAGAAGACAGCAGAATTTCTTCGAATAGAGTTGCTAAGAACAGTATAGAGTGGAGCTGCTGCAATGTAGAAGAAGACAGCAGAATTTCTTCGAATAGAGTTGCTAAGAACAGTATAGAGTGGAGCTGCTGCAATGTAGAAGAAGACAGCAGAATTTCTTCGAATAGAGTTGCTAAGAACAGTATAGAGTGGAGCTGCTGCAATGTAGAAGAAGACAGCAGAATTTCTTCGAATAGAGTTGCTAAGAACAGTATAGAGTGGAGCTGCTGCAATGTAGAAGAAGACAGCAGAATTTCTTCGAATAGAGTTGCTAAGAACAGTATAGAGTGGAGCTGCTGCAATGTAGAAGAAGACAGCAGAATTTCTTCGAATAGAGTTGCTAAGAACAGTATAGAGTGGAGCTGCTGCAATGTAGAAGAAGACAGCAGAATTTCTTCGAATAGAGTTGCTAAGAACAGTATAGAGTGGAGCTGCTGCAATGTAGAAGAAGACAGCAGAATTTCTTCGAATAGAGTTGCTAAGAACAGTATAGAGTGGAGCTGCTGCAATGTAGAAGAAGACAGCAGAATTTCTTCGAATAGAGTTGCTAAGAACAGTATAGAGTGGAGCTGCTGCAATGTAGAAGAAGACAGCAGAATTTCTTCGAATAGAGTTGCTAAGAACAGTATAGAGTGGAGCTGCTGCAATGTAGAAGAAGACAGCAGAATTTCTTCGAATAGAGTTGCTAAGAACAGTATAGAGTGGAGCTGCTGCAATGTAGAAGAAGACAGCAGAATTTCTTCGAATAGAGTTGCTAAGAACAGTATAGAGTGGAGCTGCTGCAATGTAGAAGAAGACAGCAGAATTTCTTCGAATAGAGTTGCTAAGAACAGTATAGAGTGGAGCTGCTGCAATGTAGAAGAAGACAGCAGAATTTCTTCGAATAGAGTTGCTAAGAACAGTATAGAGTGGAGCTGCTGCAATGTAGAAGAAGACAGCAGAATTTCTTCGAATAGAGTTGCTAAGAACAGTATAGAGTGGAGCTGCTGCAATGTAGAAGAAGACAGCAGAATTTCTTCGAATAGAGTTGCTAAGAACAGTATAGAGTGGAGCTGCTGCAATGTAGAAGAAGACAGCAGAATTTCTTCGAATAGAGTTGCTAAGAACAGTATAGAGTGGAGCTGCTGCAATGTAGAAGAAGACAGCAGAATTTCTTCGAATAGAGTTGCTAAGAACAGTATAGAGTGGAGCTGCTGCAATGTAGAAGAAGACAGCAGAATTTCTTCGAATAGAGTTGCTAAGAACAGTATAGAGTGGAGCTGCTGCAATGTAGAAGAAGACAGCAGAATTTCTTCGAATAGAGTTGCTAAGAACAGTATAGAGTGGAGCTGCTGCAATGTAGAAGAAGACAGCAGAATTTCTTCGAATAGTGTTGCTAAGAACAGTATAGAGTGGAGCTGCTGCAATGTAGAAGAAGACAGCAGAATTTCTTCGAATAGAGTTGCTAAGAACAGTATAGAGTGGAGCTGCTGCAATGTAGAAGAAGACAGCAGAATTTCTTCGAATTGTTGCTAAGAACAGTGTTGAGGTCTTTTCAGTTCCACCTTCTGGACGCTACTAAATATTTTCTTCCTTTCACAGCATATATGAAAATATTGTCTTTTTTCTCATTCGTTCTAAAATTCGTAACAAACGGCCATTGGTTTAACTAATGCTGTTTAGAATACAGAGCTCCGTGTATTTTCCATTAAACATTTGGTTGCGTCATTAACGTGAAATTAGTCCCCGTTAGTTTTGTTGTTGTTTGTTTTGAAGTTAGATACATGCTATTAAAAATACATTCGTTTCGCTGTGTGTTTCTTTGTAGTTTAGTTGATATGCCATTACTGTTGTGTTCTTGAAACTAAATGTTATTCCACTTGAAACCTCGGTTTTAGCCTTGTTTAAACAATTTCGTTCAAGCAATAATTTTTACTGTTAATAAGCACAAATTTTCATTTATTACAATACCTACTTTAAAAATCTCGGCACACGAAGGTTAGATTGATGGGGACTACAGCTGAATCTGGAAACAAACTATGAATGAATTGAACCGCAAACTGCAAAGGAATTGAGCACCAACAACTGAACGCGTTAGAGGGGGAAACGGTGAATGAATGAACTGCACTCTATTGACGATTGACGTTGAAACCAGCAGTGTTTCAAGCTTACTCTTCTGACAACTCGTCTTTACGGGTCCCTATTTATGCTGTAAGTACAGCCTCCTCTTGGTGATTGGATGTAATTCGATTGACGTCATTGTCTTCCCGGTGGGCTTTTGCAATTTTACTTCGTATCGCCTTCTCAGACCTGCTGACTGCCTTCTATAATGAAAAGTTCCTTTGAGCAGCTTTCCATCGCCAAATTTACTTCCGAACGATAAAATTGGTGCGATGTTTCCATTNTTTGAACTGGTTCAACCAGCGGTGAACTGAAGCTGATCAATCATTCCAAATTTAATTGAGTTTCTACACTTAAAAGGAAAAGTGCCCAATAGCCTATTAAGAAAAATCAATATCCGAAACCTAATTAAACGCTCTAAAGCACTAAAGGGAGTTTACAATTTTGATGAAAATAAAATATTTTAAATTTCCAATAATAAAAATTTATAAGCACAAACATACATTCAAAAGAATGCCATCGAATTTTCTGACATTCCCCATCACCAGGACACAGCTACCAGCAAAGTCCAATACAAGATTGAAGAAAATTTTGAGTCTATGACATCCCAAACATGGGAACCGTCGGGTAATGGTTGTTAGGCGGTACAGACATGACAGGCCTAGCAAAACGAGGTAAAGTATCTTCATCATGGTTCCAACGAGAGAGCACACTTTCTTTAAGCACGCAGAGTTTAGAGCTTTTCTTCTTCTCTTGTTTTTCTTCCCAACTTCCGTGATTTTCTTCATCCGTGACGACCAGATGGGGCGATCTTTTGAGACCACCATGTAGGTGTCGTAACGGGTTCTGGAGTATCGCCAACAGTTTCTTTCGTATGAAACATCCCAGCGTAAGAGCAGAGATTCCAAAGCTAACAGTCACAAGTGGTTTTACATGTTTATTATTATCCACTAACATTTTTTAGACTACCACAATACCAGGGTCTTCTTTTTGTGCATTTCTAAATTTTTCTTTTTCCTTTTACCCAAGTTTTAATGAAAATGTCAGCATAGTAGTAGGGTCGTCGATGTCTTCTTGGTCCTCTTTCTTGTGTGTCTAACCTACTTAATGCATCAGCGTTTTGATGCTTGGCGCCAGGTCTATGGACAATCTCAAAGTTAAACTCAGCTAGAAAAGCCATCCAGCGAAAAATCTGAGCCGAGGAGTCTTTAAAATTTGATAACCACCATAAGCTAGAATGATCAGAAGAAATTATGGTGAATTTGCCGCCATACAAATAATGACAAAATTTTATTACCCACACTACACTAAATAACTCTTTTTTCGTAGTAGAATAATTCAACTCAGCTCCGTGTAATGTTTTGCTTGCATACGCTATGGGGTTCTCTTGGTCCCCTGTTTTCTGAGCTAAAACTGCTCCTAGAGCCACATTAGAGGCATCACATGATACTAGAAAGTCCNCAAGATTGAAGAAAATTTTGAGTCTATGACATCCCAAACATGGGAACCGTCGGGTAATGGTTGTTAGGCGGTACAGACATGACAGGCCTAGCAAAACGAGGTAAAGTATCTTCATCATGGTTCCAATGAGAGAGCACACTTTCTTTAATCACGCAGAGTTTAGAGCTTTTCTTCTTCTGTCTTTCTTCCCAATTTCCGTGATTTTCTTAATCCGTGATTACGACCAGATGGGACGATCTTTTGAGACCATGTAGGTGTCGTAATGGGTTCTGGAGTATCGCAAACAGTTTCTTTCGTACTAGACATCCCAGTGTAAGAGCAGATAAGATTCCAAAGCTAACAGTCACAAGTGGTTTTACATGTTTATTATCTTCCACTAACATTTTTTAGACTACCACAATACCAGGGTCTTCTTTTTGTGCATTTCTAAATTTTTCTTTTTCCTTTTACCCAAGTTTTAATGAAAATGTCAGCATAGCTCTAGGGTCGTCGATGTCTTCTTGGTCATCCTACTCTTGTGTCTAACCTACTTAATGCATCAGCGTTTTGATGCTTAGCGCCTGGTCTATGAACAATCTCAAAGTTAAACTCAGCTAGAAAAGCCATCCAGCGAAAAATCTGAGCCGAGGGCTCTTTAAAATTTGATAACCACCTTAAGCTAGAATGATCAGAAATTATTGTGAATTTGCGGCCATACAAATAATGACGAAATTTCCTAACAGCTCACACTACACTAAATAACTCTTTTTTAGTTGTAGAATAATTCAACTCAGCTCCATGTAATGTTTTGTTTGCATATGCTATGGGGTTCTCTCGATCCCCTGTTACTGATATCAAACCGGATTATGTTTCAAGTTTTAAGAGAAAAGTGCCCGATAACCTACTAAAATCACGCAATAACCGATACTTAATCATACTTCTAAATAACTGAAATTAGTTTACAATTCTGGTAAAATAAAATAATTTACATTTTCAACAATAAAATTTATAAGCACACACAACAGTACATAATGACACCAAATTTTCTGACATAACATTAAATCTTAATTAAATCACTCTACCTTAGTTACTGATGCCTTGATAAATAGTCACCTTTCATCCCACGTTTTTAAAGACCAGAAAGCTTCAAACATTTTTGTTCAGTCATCCTCTTGTATGGCATCACATTGATGAGTTTTTACTCTCTTGCAAAACCTTGAAGAACATGGTGGCCCAATCTTTCTCTGATCGACTTGCTTTCCGGTTTTGCTCATATACTGCTCTCCCTTCATTCTTTTTCCTTTTGAAACATTTTGATTCCAATTTTCAGGACATGGCCTTTTCTGCCTTTTTGTCATCTGAAATAATATGAATTTGAATTTAGTGATATCATTCCAATACATTCAAATACAAAAAACCTTATACAGTTCCATGTAAAATCATTCTGAAAAGGTCCTAAAAAATTTGCCCCTACATAACATTTCCGTAAAATCTTACCTTAGTTCCATCATATTCCTAAGTCATGAATATCATTTCACTTATGGCAACATGGTAAGTTACCTTTTAACAATATTTTTGTATAAATTTTCAAAATATTTTTCCAAACGATATTATCATTAAACTTGTAAAATGAGGGCAGAACCCAAAGAGCCTTGAAGTCAACAGAGAAATTAACTTACATTATCATTTGGTTGGTATTCATCTGGTTGGTTTTCTAAGTGAGGGGGTAAGTTTAAAATATTTGTACAATGTGTTGAAAGAACAGTCTGAGTGACTTAGCAAAAAATCCCAATATTTGAAAAAAATGACTTAGGCAATTATTTTATTAGGGTGACGATATACAGGGTAAGCCATAAGTAACTTGATATTTTAATTAGCCACAAAAATAAAAATAAAAACAACCACAAAGTCAAAGTATATTTTTTATAATGATCAATACATGGGATTTATAAAAGTTAAATTAAATGTTCAATCGCGCCGCCATTGTTTGCAATAACCATTTCACATCTTTTTTGCAAATTGTCTACTGAGCGGCGAAGTTCATCAACGGATATTTCATCGATTTCTTTAATGATCTTTTGTTTCAAGTCATCTAAATCATTGGCCCGATATGAATGAAAAACTCGTGCCTTTAAAGTTCCCCACAGGTAGAAATCTAAAGGCGATAAATCAGGCGACCTGGGAGGCCATGGAACTCCGTAGCCTCTTCCTATCACACGATTTTCTGGAAGCTGACTTGAGATAAAATCACGAGCTAAGACCGAAAAGTGAGGAGGCGCTCCATCATGTTGGAAGATAACAGATCGCATTTTACGTTTTCTTTTTAACTCAGGAAAAACCGAATCCTTTAAAAGGTTTGTATAATTTTCCTGGTTTACAGTTTTATCAAAAAATACCGGTGTAAGTTTGTATCTAGCACTAAAAGCCATCCACACACAAACTTTTTGAGGATGTAGTGATTTTTGCACAAATTCTATGATTGGTCAATAATAATGATGAAATATTTCGTCACAAATTCTNTTTACGTTTTCTTTTTAACTCAGGAAAAACCGAATCCTTTAAAAGGTTTGTATAATTTTCCTGGTTTACAGTTTTATCAAAAAATACCGGTGTAAGTTTGTATCTAGCACTAAAAGCCATCCACACACAAACTTTTTGAGGATGTAGTGATTTTTGCATGTTACGATGCGGATTTTCAAATGACCAAATAACACAATTGTGTCGATTTACCAATCCATCAAGAGAAAAATAGGCTTCGTCAGACCAAACAATGTCATGCACTAACTCAGGGTTGTCAAGCACCCATTTGCAAAATTCCAGTCTTTTTGGTTTGTCTTCTGCAGTTATTGATTGTAGAAGGGATATCTTATAAGGGTTCATACCACATGAATGTAATACTCGACATACACTTCTTTGTGGAATATTGCAAATTTGACTTACTGAATACGAACTAGCATGACCAAGAACATTTTCAGTCTGTAATTTTTGCATAGTTTCAACCACCTCTTCTTTCCTTTCATCGATTAAAGACGGTCTGCCAGACTTAGGTATGTCATGTAATGATTTTGTTTCATTAAATTTGTTAATCAAATTAGTAATGGCTGTTGTTGAAAAGGGATTCTTCTTCAAGTTCCGCAGTTTTTTGAAAGCTCGCAGCGTTAATGTTGGACTTTCTCCATTTTTGTAAAATAATTTAACAATATCCAGGCGATCATCCAAATTCATTTTGTAGACGTTTAGACAGAAAATGCTTCTTATTAATAAAATTCCGTTTACCTAAATAATGATGAAATATTTCGTCACAAATTCTATGATTGGTCAATAATAATGATGAAATATTTCGTCACAAATTCTGTGATTGGTCAATTTTATACTAACCTACAATCTCAAGTTACCTATGGCTTACCCTGTATATATATAATCAAGATAAAATTAATAATAATGCTTGTTTTTCAAAAGTAAGCAAGAATTTTTAAGTACACAATAGACCCGATGATTGGAACAATGGTCTAAAAACTAAATATATTCAATTGTGCCTCTAGAAATTAGTAAACGATCGTCCCTCATATTGGCGGGTTAATTAAAGATTTGAGAAAAAACTGACACGACCCAAAAGGGATTGTGGCGAAAATATTTTTCCTTCAATCAAATATTTCAATTCGTACCTATTTATAGTACTTCATGCAAACATATTTATTATGCAAACAAGTACCTGTCGCTATTTCAATTTCTGCAGTCCACGTAGAATATTTCTGCGTGGTAAAGGCTGCGTGCTAAAATTACCGTGGAGCGATTCGTCCACTAGTGATTTTACAAAAAGTGAAAGCGGCAAATACGTGCTTTGAAATTTTTCAAATTACGTGAGATTATGCTAATTCTATTAAATGATAAATAAGAAAATCAGAGTTTTATGTTTTGAATATATTGTTCGATTGTGGCTTCTTTTTTTTCTTCTTTCATTTAATGTATTATGCTACAATATTTGCAGAGCAACCGTATTCTTTCTTATAAAATATTTGTGAGGAGTGTTTGAAAAATTTATTACACTTCGAGCTTGTAATTCATCAATACATGTACTGTTGTTTATTAACAGTCTACTAAAAGATCTTAATTTATTTAAGGAAACAGCTGTGTTCCCTGTAATAATAAAACTTCAATGTTTTTCAATGAACTATTGATAATTTGATTTAACATTATTTTTGGCTTCAGCAAAATTAGAATAATAGTAGTCAACATTTTCTACGTCAAAATTTTCATTTGTTCGTTTGCTTAGCAAATACATTTACATCTTATATAGCTTATTTTGAAAGTCTGCATTTGTTAATAGATGATATTCTTCTTCAATTTCGAAATTTATATTAGCTTTTTTCTGAAATCTTCCAACAACTTTTTAATTGAAGACATTTCCATCTTTTGGGTGTTATTTCCTTTATAAGTGAAGGTACTCCATTCTTCAAGTCTTCCATTATTCTAAATTTCAAAGATTTAGATGGCTTATTGAATTTAAGCAATAGTTAGAAAATAACTCAAACAGCCAATATTTCAAATTTATAAATTTATAAATGTCTAAGTCATAATTATATAAAGCTTAAAAAGATTATTTTAAAGTTAAAATCTAAATATATGATAGTTCATAAAATTAATAAATTAAATCTACTTTAATACGGCGTTATATTTGCAATGTGTTCAATAAAATAGAGAAATGCGCTATCTGGTACTTTACCAAATCTTTTTCTATATAGGAATCTATATTTATATTTAATTCTCTTGTATGGAAACTGGCGCTAATAATTTTTCTTAAGTCCTTCTCTATATATATTTTTTCTTTCTTTTCTTTGGTGATTTTCTCTATAAATTCTTACCATTATATATATATATATATATACAAAATATTATAGTTTTTCTTTTCTATATATTTTGTTGTTTTGTGAGGTGAAGTAGATATAATTTCCTCTATATAACAGTAATGTAACTTGTGTTTTTTCCAAATTCTTCAATATATTTGGTGTATTCTTTCTTATGTTTTTTGGGTATAATGCTACCAATTTTTACTGATAATTCATAGAAATCTTTTGATAGATCAGTGGACTTTTTAAGGACATGGATGTATTGTAAAAGTTTTCGAAAGTTTGCGAAATTGTTCAAATTGCATGTCCGGTGCTTGATGAGAAAGGCATTTGCATAGTGATGATAGACCCTTCTCAAAATCGTTGATGGTTTCAAATTTATTTATTTCCTGCACTTGAAATTTTTTATAAAGTTGTTAGGAGCTCATTGACTTTTTCTTCTTCACTTTTGTGTAAAATTCTTAATTTTTAAATAAATGAATTTAATAAAATTTCATCTTCATATAAATTCCTTAATTTGTTAACTTCACCTAAAAGTTTTGGTAATCCTTTTTTAACAGTGTTTAAAAAGTTTGTAAACTTTGTGTGGAACATCTCAGTGTCAATCGCAACAACATGTTTTAGTCACACTAATTCTAATGCATTACCAGCACGTGTTCACAATTTATTAAATATTTGAGTTCTTTAGCACAAATGTTACACAATGCAATTCTATCAAAATCCAAAATATAGTGAGTATAATATTAAACATTTAAAACAATACATTAAAACGATAATTTTCTTTAATGGCGCCTAGCACATATTCATCCAAGATCAAACCATGATTGCTGCAAATGTTTGAATGGGCTTTGATGCCACTATCCCAACGTTTAATATATGCATTAGAAGCAGTAATGCCACCAAGGCGAAGCCTGTGCCAATATTGGGATTCTCTTTGACCAAGCGTGCAAGAATATAATGTTTCAGTCATTGATTCGCTAAAAAACTTAATGCAATAATCAACGGATCCTCTCTTCGTTTTCTGCATTTCAAGTACAATTACATCAATATATAATTTATAAATTAAAGGTGTGTAGATGTGACTAAAACTGGAGAAATAACTGCGTGGCTTCTAAAAAATGCAGCCACCTTAAATTGTCATTTTTTCATCAATTTTTAACCACTTTTCAGTGATTTTGATATACAAAAAGAGAATTTATCTATACAGATACATCATATAAAAGACATGTGTTGTGTTTTTTCAGAAGTATGCTTTTGTTATATTTTTGCTAAACAGATAAATCATATACTGAATTGAAAATATATCAACTTTTAAGTCAAATAATGTATATAGAAATTTTTAAAAAAGAATTAATAATGTAAATAATAGATTTAAATATATAACACAAATAGGGGTCATCATATTGTTGATTCTCAAAGTTTATATATGATGGGTAATTGCAATGAGAGTTTAAAAAAATTTCTTTAACCTTTTTGAATTTCTCAATTTTGGAAGGACTTGTATTTTCATCATCAATTTCGGGATTAAATTGTACTCCATTTTCATCTTTAAAATGTCTTGAAATTCTTAAAAAGTCTTCTTTATTATTTTTATAACACAATTTAGGGAAGTTTGAAAAAGGTATTTGAAATCATTTCCAACTGTGTCACCATCCATTAACAATGTTATTTGGTGAAGACAACTAAACATTTCATAATAAACATCTTCAAATCAAATTTATTAAATTTTATAAATCATATTAATAATAAACCACTAGAAATTAATTTACGAATGTAGAACTTAGAAATCAAATGAAGAAAAAAAAATCTTAATTCTAAATAAAATTATAAATTATCTGCAAAATGGAACATCATTATTGTCTTCATCATATCTATATATTATTTGAATCAATATTATCCATTCTAAAATTAATTGAACAAATATACAACAATTCAATAATTTTGCTCAGTAATATAATAACTTTAATAAATAAAATAACAAATATCTTGATATAAACCTATATTCCATAGGAAGGATATATTTTGAAATGATCGTGTATTCTTCTGAGAATTCCTTTATTGTAATTGATTTATTCGAAAACTTTTGCAGCAGCGGCTTTGATATCATCAATGATTTGTAGTTACTGTTGATGAACTCTACTGTTTATGATGTCCCAATGAGAATTGTCACACGAGTTGAAATCTGAGCTTATTTCTGGGTACGAAGTGCAGCTGAATTTGTCAACATATTACTCTGGAAAGTTTGGCTGGAGTAATAAATAAGGTAGCTGCATTAGAAGTGTGCTGAAGAAAACCAATTTGCTCTAAATTACAGGTTTCATGAAAAATGAGTCTCTCTAAGTCCGGTATAAACTCTCCTTAGATCATTTTTAGAGGTATTCCATAGGAAGGATATATTTTGAAATGATCGTGTATTCTTCTGAGAATTCCTTTATTGTAATTGATTTATTCGAAAACTTTTGATATCATCAATGATTTGTAGTTACTGTTGATGAACTCTACTGTTTATGATGTCCCAATGAGAATGTTCATAAGAGTTGAAATCTGAGCTTATTTCTGGGTACGAAGTGCAGCTGAATTTGTCAACATATTACTCTGGAAAGTTTGGCTGGAGTAATAAATAAGGTAGCTGCATTAGAAGTGTGGTGGTGATGATTGGCGAGCTGCAGTTGGCGCAGAGCGGACTGTAGATGATCTTGAAGTTCTGTATCCTCGCCTACGTATTCTTTCAACGGTTAAGGCATTTGGACTTAGAGCCATTGATATGGTTCATACTCAACTCAATGATATTGAGGGTCTTCAAAAGCATTCTGCAAGTTCTGCACAGTTGGGCTTTTCCGGTAGGCAGGTATTGATTTTCTAATCTTAGCTTGATCAGATAAAATGAGATGTTAACTCATAGTTTGCCTATAACTACATAAATCAACTTTTCGGAGTCAAAATTTTTGCAGGGCATTTTCTACGTAAGGTCAGTGTGACTTTCACCAAACAATTCCAGGATAATGGCTGTTGATTTCAGCGCTTGCCACTGCAGCTAGTTTCCGTTTCTGCTTGTATTTCATAAAAAATATGAATTTAATAGGATGTCTTCTTGTTTGTACAGCTGCATACCAGAAGAAACTGAAAACTATGGTTAACTAATTTATATAACATTGAAAAGAATCAAATGTAGTTATTACGCCCTGCAGTTTTTTTCAATAACATAATGATACTGTTATTGCATCATTATAACTTATACCATTTGTAGAACTAGTGAATTATTTAACTAAGATAGTATCTGTTAGCAGGTTTCCGTTTGACAAATTGTAGAGGGCTAACTTAACTTGATCTAATTAACTTTCACGTGGTGAACAGAAGTCCATGTTAGAAAGATCTGACAATCACAGACATGTACATGTTAATTTGATGCACATTTCTAGTATAAATCTTGTGTACGAATTACTATTGATTGATGAAGTAAATAAGTTTGGATTTATTTTGCATTGTAGAAGTTTGATCATTAATGCAAACGTGAAGCTAAACGTCGACGCATACAGGTAGTTTACCGAACCGCCAAAGTCAATTATCGGACTGCTAACCTCCATCTGATCTTCGTTTGAGCTGATGCTCTGTTAATGAAAGTATACTTTTATGTTAGGACTATGATTAGGGATTTTTATCGTTATAGCTTTTCCATCGATTCAATTGTTTTTATAAGTAATGCATTCAAATACCTAGACAGCTAACCTTATTTTAGATACAAATTCTTACGGTATGACATTTATTATGCATACGGGGTGTCTACGAAGACCCTTATATTTAATATGTTAGTTATTGATGGTGGACTTTTGGACTTCGTCTTTCTGCTGACCACATCGATTGTTTACATGTATGTAGGGTCACGTACATATTTAAATGTAGTGATATTTATATGCAGGCATGATGTCATTCGATGTACAAAATTATCAAATGTGAGCAACAATAAGGAATACCATTCTAAACAATCACTGAGAGTCTTTCCTGAGCCATAACCATTTAATCTGCAATCGGTGATCGTCACACTTTGTTGATTCTTCCTTCATTGCATGGTTCCGCTTCGGGT
>CABFPE010000825.1:83044-98964 GCA_900660155.1 Hofstenia miamia
ATATATATATATATATATATATATATATATACGATTTTAAACACACCAATAAAGCTTTTTTAGTTTTAGATACTTAGTCTGGCATTTTTTAACGCCTCAGTGGCGGTATGTCTGTGTGCATAAGCGTCTAGAATTTGTTATTATTTCTTTGGTTTAGTTGCTTAGCTTCCTTGTTTAGTTTTTTATATATTACCTGAAATTCGTTTTGTGTTAGTTAGCCGTCCAGATCTTTGTTAAGCTTTCATGTGTCTTTTCGTTTTGTTGTGTTCTTAATATTTATTTCTGCTTGGAGCCTGACTGATGTCAACTGCTATTTTCGTTTGCTTTAGTTTTTCCCTGTATTTATACACTTTGTTACCCACGTATTAATATTAATTAATTGAGTGGTGTGTGAATACTGACTGTTATGAGGCAGTGCGGTGTTTCTTTGATACAATGATGATAAAGGAACGTGCTGGAAATATCTGAAATTTTATTGCATTTATATTTTATGTGTTTTTCAAGAAAGTTCTTAATTGGATTGTAGTTAGCAGCAATTAATTCATTTTTTTTGGAAACAAATTTGTAGCTGATTGAACTTCGATCCATAAAGTTTAAAAAACAGAATAACCATAATAAAACTATTTAGGAGGAATACTACAAACTAAAATATTTATATATGTATAGTTTCTGAATTGGATAAAAAATAATCAATTACTGTCGTTTTCCGAGTGGGAGTTTGAGTGTTGATTATTTTTAAACTATAAACAGCACATAATTGTTTCAAAGATTTTTTCATAAAAATTGAAATAGTTCATGTTAATGTCACCTGATATGCTTAGTGAATAGTTATTACTAGGAATATCTGAAATTTCATAGCATTTAAAAAATTATATACTCTACAAGAAAGTATTTAGATAATAAGTAACAATTAATTATTAAATTGTCCCAAAAAAATTGTAGGTGATTTAATTTTGATCCATAATGATTCAAAAACAGAACGATCTGATTCAAATTCTTTTTTTACACACACACACATATATATATATATATATATTGATATAAATCCTAGTAGTTATTAAATTAAAGTTTTAATTGTTTGAAAATTTAGTTAAGCAGTGCAAAAAGTTTGACTCATAATTATAAGTGGGTTACAATTACAATGTACATAAAAAACAAGTCAAATGACAATTTTGGTCTCCTTAAAAACGTTTTTTTTGTGAAGAAATCTATGAATCCTAGTATATACTACTCAAATTACCACCAATTGTTCCTTCTTTAGCTTTTCCACTTATGATTTACAAATGTTTTAAAGGCTCAATACAATTAATGAGAAAAAATTATACATTACTTTATATACAACTCAAATTAAAAACAAATAAATTCATAGTTTTACCAACAATATTTAAGTAATGCACTTTCAGAGAAATTACCTTTGAGAAGAAATCTATGAATTCTACGAACTGGGAACTGAAGTCCATTCCGGTTGATCTAGTCTTAGATTTCAAGGGGAATTTTAAAATTGATAACGTATCTTCAAAAGATATAACACAAAAAACAAATGTAAACATGAATAAAAGCAGTAGCAAAAAAGCTTTGTAAATGTTTTAAATTTGTACTAAAAGAAAAGTTGATCATCCATTCTAGAAGAAAATGAACAGCAAAAAATGACAAGNCCAACATTTACTAAAAAATACAAAGGAAAAGACAATGGTTTGATTAAGCCTTACACTAGGATTTTATCTTCTAAGTCATGAAGAAGGGCTATACGAAATCCTCTCTGAATTCGCATACTTTCGGTGAAAAATTGCGCGGATATACCAATTCGAAATTCTAGTCCAGATCCTCCTGATCTGGTTGAATATGCAAAAAAGTAACATAGTGTTTAAATTTTAAGAATTTTGAGTAACTGTTAAGGGGATTATCAATCTTTGAAAAATTGCCGAAATGAGATTTTTTGGATTTTTGTAATGTCTGAGCACGCAGGCGTCAAATCCGAGAAGAGAAATGTATTTGAAAAGAAGATATATATATATATATATATATTTGAAGAGAAAACAAGCCGTTGGCGCTCTATTGTGTGTGCATTGGTTGTCGCTGAAAGTGCTAAATCAAATCGTTATCGCTGATTGGTCAAATTTTAGGTCAAAATGATATACTCTGTTTGTTCTTTCAGTGATTTTATGCTTAAAGATGCCACCGGTTGCCCTTACTGCCAAAGAAAAGGCAACACATGTGTGTAACCAGTATCCCCAGGAATTTAAACTTGTGGGAAATGTTCTCATCTGCAAATTATGCAACGTAGAGGTCAACTGTGCCAAGAAATTTAACGTCAACAGTCACAGAAAAGGCAGAGACCACCAATGAAAACTTCAATCTTCATCGACATTATCCCAATCTTCAATTACTGACTCTGGCGGTTTTAACAAGTTTCACTGGGAATTTACTAAAATTTTCCTTGAAGCAAATATCCCTCTTTACCGCAATTCAAAACTCGGAGGATTTATTGAAAAATACACGCAAAAGTAACTGCCAAGCGAGAGAATGACAAGAAGGTTAGTTTGCGATATTTCTAATAAAGCGACAACGGAAATCAAGGACGAATTTGTGGGTCAGAAGATTTTCGCGATTGATGAAACTCAAATTGAATTTAAGAAAGATTACGCAGTTTTCATATTGCAAACTCATAGAAGTTTGTGTACTGGAGAAGACAAATTCCAACACCATATTTCAGATTATCAATGATGTTCTGCGAGATTTTTCTATACCCCGCGAAAAAATCCTTCTCATTATGTCTGATGCTGCAGCATACATGATATCAGCTGTTGGGTTGCTGAAAAGGGCTTACCCGAAACTCCGCCATATATTTTGCTTGTGCCATTTACTTCACAACATGTCAACAAGAATCAAGGCAAATTATACTGAAATCAATGACCTGGTTGCATTAGTAAAGTCAGCAACTGTGAAAAACCAGGACCGCCTGGGTGCTTTTGACGAAATTGGGCATCTGCCTGAACCCATAGTTACCCGATGGGGAACAAGGGTCAAAGCTGCTTTGTGGTACACTGAAAATTTTGATGCGGTAAAAGAAATTGTTATGTTTTTTGGTGGAGGCAGATTGCTTGTTACTAAGCCTGTTTTAGCAGTTTCTGCTCCAGAACTACCACAGCAACTTGCGGAGGTTTACCGACTTTACAAGCAATTACCAGTGTTGATAAATGATTTAGAACGATCAGATTGTACCATTATCAAAGGGTACCATAAGCTTACAATGATGATAAACGATCTGAAGAATCAACTTGGTGCGGAAGATAGTACTGTGTGTATGGAGCGTCAACTGAGCAAAATGGAAGACCTGCAAGAAATTATTACCACTACTGGAAGTTTGACCCCTTCAGAGTACGGAGATTTGCAGAAATGTCCATCATCTGACAGTGTTGTGGAGTGCTCTTTTTCTAAACTTCAGAAGCTCCTTGAAAAAGACCACCATTTTGCTGATGTCAATGATAAAGCATTATGTAATGGCATATAGTGCTATAATTGAAATTTTTAGGTCAAAATTTGCCTTGCCCTATTGATTACACTGGTCAACATTTTTCAAATTTTTAATTTTTTCTTGAACCAAAGTATGTTACCCTGACTAAAACGACTTTGCTGATCACGAATCTGAACTCAGTTTTGCTCCAGCACGTCCAGTTTTAAAGATAAATTAAAAATACAGATATCACCCAATTTAGATATTATAGAAAAATATGCGTATCAAGTGTACACTGAGAATTTATTTACTTCTATATTTTCCATCGTTCATTTTAAAGATGAAGCATAGAAAAACACAAACCATCATAGAAAACATTTATTTATTTTTATATTTTCCATCATTCATTTTAGAGATGAAGCATAGAGAAAAAACATCATAGAAAACGTGTAATCAGAAAGGAGGAAAGAAAAGCTCTCACCTAAGCACTTGAAGCATTGAAAGTTTGTCTTTTGAATTGCCTTTTGTGAGAAGCGCCCAAGTCATCTCACTTCAAAATCCAACAGTAGTCGGCCATCATGTTCACTTTCCATCGACCCTGGTAACAATTCTCCATGGTCATAATTTCACCTTGTTCTTTGCTGTACTTTCCACAATTGCTCGGAAAATAGTCAAGATGTGAATGGAGAAAATGAAGCTTCACACTCATTCTGCATCCAAGCAGTTGGAAAGATCTGAGCAATTCCACAATGAGCATTCCGTGATGTTCTGCTCTTGTTTTACCAAGAAATTGTTGTGAAACATTGCGGAAAGCACACCACGATCTGCATTCTAGTGCAGTCATTTTCTCATCAAAAATTCGATCCAAAAAATGGCACACAAATTTGAGGCCCGACAAAAATACCTGCTTTCAATTTAGCATCAGAAATGCGAAGGAATTTTTCGTGAAGGAATAAAAATGTTGAGCCATCTTTAGAAATACCTTTCACAAATTGCTTCATCAAACTAAGTTTGATGTGAAGAGGAGGTAGCAATGTTTTGTGAGGATCAACTAATGGTCTCGACTTAACATTGAAAATTCCTGGTAAGAAGTTGCTGGGACTCAGCCATTCACATTGCATGAAGTGATTGTCATCATTGCGACTGTCCCAAAGACAGAGAAAACAGGGATGTTTTGTGTAACCAGTCTGAAGTCCAAGGAGAATGCTTATCATTTTTAAGTCTCCACATATTTGCCAGTTATGTTCTTTGTATTTGATTGCATCCAGTAAGAGTTGAAAGTTTGCATACGTCTCAGCCATTTGCACAGAATGAGCAATGGGAATACAGGCCATGGATGTTCCATTGTACAAAAGAACAGCTTTCAGACTTTTGCATGAAGAATCAGGAAAAAGTCTCCAATCTTGTGTTTTATATTCCATTTCCATTTCCTGAACTAAGCCACTGACATCATCACAAAAATCAAAGTTCTCATGCTCTTGAAAGAAGCGACAAATTTGTGCTTCTCTCTGACAATACCAAGCATAAGTAGTACCAGGTGCAAGTAAATTCTTTTCACTTAGCCTTGAGCTAAGCAACTGAGAAGAACTTTTCAATAAATAAAGATCTCTTGTAAGATAAGATCATCAAGCTCATCCTGAGTCAAAGGTTTCGGCGCATGATCCAACGGAGGAATGTACATGCAAGCTGCGCCTTCTTCACTTTCAATATTGCTTTCAATGTCCACTTCCGGCTGGTGTTCGTCATGAGGTACGGGAACAGGTACATCATCAGAATGTGGTACTGGTCTCAAAGCAGATGGCAAATATGGATAGACAATTTTGTGTCTGTTAGCTTTGTTGAAACCACGTACATTGGTCATACAAAAGTAACTGTCATCATAATGGTTCCCTCCATATAATTGGAATACCAAAAGATAAGCTTTTTAATTTGTTAGAAAACCACATTCAAAGTTTTAATACACACTATTTGCAAACCATATGTGGAGAAAAGATTTTGTCTTGGTCTCCTAATTTGAATCCAAAGTAAGCATAGTAAAGGCTCTCAACATTCTTCATGATTGCACATTTCATGTCACTCAGCATGTACTCCGAACAAATGAAGCAGAAGTTATTTGGCGAAGTTTTACAATTTCTCGATGCCATTCTCACAATATCACTTTCCTACTCATACAAGATGCAAAATGATTTAGATATTTAAATCGTAGCTTCTTTGCAAATATTGAAAGTGTTGTTCAGTTTAAAATTTAATTACTGCCTGACTGGCATAAACAAAAAAGCATCATATCTATTTTTAGTAACAGACTCAATGGGGTGTGCATATTGTGGAATTAATACAAACAGCGCTGCTTTTAATTAAATCACATAGGAATCATCTTAGAGTAGACCAACAATAAGATGATCAATATGATCTTCCACTGTTTCGAACCTTAAAGCATAAAGTCAAAAAGGCCTTTGTGGACTTTTGTGAATCAAATGCATCCAGTTAAAATTTTGGCAATTAATTTTATTAAGACTCAGTTTTCTGTTGCTTATCTCATTTTGCATCCAATTTGATCAGACCCAGAAATGCAAATTCAAAAGAACAGCTTTAAGTGGATAACACGGTTACATGTACATGTGCAGGTACTAAATACATGCTATCTAAAAAACTAGATGTGATGCGAAAAAATGAAGTTCATATTCGTGATCTACGGGTCGAATTACATCAGAAAAACTGTGAATGATGGAAGAAAAAAATTTCATGCATATCAGTGTTATCTTTTGTATTTATAGGGCAAATGTGTGTGCAACCATTTAATAAAATTTTAAGTTCGTGCAGCTCAGTCTAAATCTTTGCTATTACTAAATTTAGATGATCCAGAGCAGCTAAACTTCCAATGGAGATGAGGGGGGCTGCGTGGTGTAAAATTCAGCTGTAGGTGGCTCAGCTGTCTTGTGACAATCACGTAGACCCAATCATGTCTGGAGTTTAGCTGAAGCAGATGCATTATGTATAAACTATTTATGGTCACTAGTATGTCTTGCTTCAGCAGTTATTGCCGAATAAACTCATATGTCTCCTTTGAGTGACAGTCTAGAAGTAATAGCAATATGCACACCTGTATGTTAATCTACCATCCTTTGCTGGCATGAAGGTTGCTTATTACTCTAATCCGTCATACTGTGTTGCTACAAGATGTCTTGCCTACTCAATAGTAGTTCCTATGCTATTACTTAGTACTTGCTTTATGCTTACTCATATTATTGCTCACACTCTGATGATGCTAGATGGTGACCCATGAACGTCAAAAGAATTCAAACTATCTGTTCTTAACCTTTTTAAAACTATGATACCTGTTGGAAATCATAAGTTATTCTTGTGCCTAGCCATGCTATCAATATTACTGGAAATTCGGCTATACTTTACCCTAACTATGAGCGTGTCTCACGTGGTCATAGCTCAAGACCCTCCTATGGCGCCACCTCCCTCTTATCTTGTTTACTATAGAAAAAATGTCTACATATTCCCAATCTAACTTAAGTAGCTTTTTATTCTGTAAATATTATTTACAATATATATACAAATAGTGTACATAATATATACAAACATTTACAAAACTGATATATACAGATATGTACAAATGAAATAAACAAAGCTAAAACAATAATTAAAATAAACAACAAAAAAAATAATCAGTTAAAAGTAGGAAAAAAAAGACATATTCTAATAATTTCGCCATATATTCAGTTTGTTCCAATATCCTAATTTGAATTGGTTGGCAAGCAGGTTTTGTTTTAATAATTTTTTAGATATTTTTAAGTTAGGTGTGTTACGTATATTAGAATCTAGTTTGTTCCAGAGGCTACTGGTTTTGGTTGTAAATGAATCTTTCCAATATTTATTTTTAATCTGATAGTTATTAATGCATTTATTTGCTCTTTTGTTATAGCTGAGATATTTGTCGCCATTATGATTTCCTTTCACACACTTGTACATTTGAATCAGACTGGAATGTATCGTGATGAACATGGGTGAAAGTATTGATTCTGTGTTTATGTAGTCACCAACTTCATGTTTGCTAACATTAAAAACTCTAACTAAAGCAGAGCTAATTGATCTAGTGCTAAATAAAAATGAAAAACTTAATGAAATGGCATCCAAAATACTATCTATGGAAAATAAACTTTCAAATACTTCCCATTCCCAAAAAGACGTCAACTTTGTTACTCAGGAAGAATTCTCAGTATTTGAAGCATCCATGTGTGATAAACTAAATGTATTTTGTACTAATATCTTTGAAACAATTTCAAATTTGTTAAAACCAAACACTAACCTGATTCCACCATCCCAAATGGTAACATCAAACGTCTATTATGATCCACCACAAGGATTCATCCCATGGTCGCTACCACTCAGTCTGTCTGCAATCTGACCAACTCCACCACCCATACCATCTCCGATAGCAGTGAGTCCTCACTCCATATTGGATACCAAATAAAAAGAGTATCAATGCGACCTGATAAACTGTTACAAATTGATCTAAAGCTACATAAAATGCCACAATACTTTACTGGAAAATTTGAAAAATATAAGGCCAAACTTTCAGAGAATGGATAGTGCTGCTCAAAATATAAGTTGTACAACAGCATGGAACAAAAAAATCGGAATAACACAACTGCCTCTTTTTTGAAAAGATCAAGCCTTACAAGTTTACCTCAATCTGGACACCACAGTCAAAACAGATTATGACAAATTAGTAATGGCAATGAACAAACAATTCAATAATAAGTGTACATGCAAACAATATAGAATGCAACTATACACATGCATACTAGAAAAGGACAAGGATATTATCAACTACATCTGAAAAGTAGATTGCCTCTTGCATCTACCCCAAGAAGAGCAATGCTATTACTCACATGATTTATACTCATATGTACATGCAGGCCTACCATCAGCAATACAAACAAAATTTGAAAGCAAGTGCAACATCAACAACAACATCAACATGCTCATCAAGAAAGCAGTGAACATACAACTAACAATTGAACATAATGACAGAAACAATCAACAATGAGGTATCTAACCACTCTCATTTCAACTGTGCTGCACTTTCACAAAAAAAATGACTTACAAAAGCCATTGCAAACAAACCAACAGATTTCCCATTCATAAAGTGTAAAAAATGCAGAGAAAAAGGTCAACTAAAGCCTGACTGCAAAAAATACTATACCTCATCAATGAAGACAGCTATTACATAGCAGAAGACCTCGAAAATCTTGAACATACCAAGTCAAATGAAGAAAATTTGAATAAGGGCGCCATCCAAGCGAGTGAGCTACTGATCATTACTGATTTACTTGAGTGAAACCTCCTACCACTGTCAATTAATAGCTGCAAAATCAAAGCTACTGTCAACACTGGTGCCTCTATCACTATCATGGCTGATGCATGCACTCACAATTTTGGATGGACAAGAGAGGATATAATATCAAATGAGTCCCGCCTAATAAGTGCATCAGGATACTATGTCAATGTCAAAGTTGCAGTAAAAAGTGCATTACTCACCATTCAAAACGTCAAATTCCACCAAGCCATACACATCATCAACATCATGATCAACCTCTCCCTTACAAAACAATACTTTTTCGTGACTTCCTTACTGAAAACAACTGCCTTATATACTGCTCCAACATAATGCTTACAATTAAAGAAGATAAAAATGTCTCTGTATCACTCACCACCAAGGGCACACATCCTTGGGAATTCTCTCTAGTAGACAATTTAAGACTCAAGCCCTTTTATTGGCGCTTAACAAAGATCATTTCAAACAAACCATTCACTGATGAGGTAGTCTTTACCAATATGTACAGCTTCCATAACAATCAAATAACTGTTTTGAATAACATTGCCTCCATCACCAATAACTATGCCTTCACTGCTATCTTAAACAATTCCAATAGACCTTAATCACAATCACAGGCATAACTTTGGAAAAATATGTTACCAAAAACAAAGTCATTCTATTCTCCTTGGATAAAACCATAGAGAGCACTGAAATCAACACTCCTCCTAACGGCGGAGTCCCACTCTCACTTACAACCAGAGGAATGAAAAGTGATAAACAACATCCTAAAAAACAATGCAGCAATATTCAACAATAAAGAAATCAGCATTGGGAAAGCTGCATTGAAACAACAACAGAGAAACCAATATGACACTTTTGTAGAAGAATACCTGCAAACATACAAGATGAGTACATTAAAACAATATCTGAGCTCCTCAATCATGGTATCATTTGGCACAGTCACAGTCCATACGTTTTGCCAACAGTTTTGATCAAGCAAGGTGATAAGCACAGGCTGTGCATCAACTTCCATCAACTCAACAACATCACAAGGGACGCATATCCCCTACCATGTGCAGAAAATATCCTCTATGATGCCACACAATACAAAATTTTCCCCACACTTGATCTATGCAAGGCCTATTGGCCTATTGCGAGAGCAAGACATCAAAAAATGGCATTCAGCCTCTTTGAGTGGCTCTATATGGCCTTTGGCCTATGAAATGCTCCTGCACACTTGCAGAATAAGTCACTGCCTACATCAATGACATCTTAATTGGATTGAACAACATCCAACAGCATTCTGAACAACTGCACAGTACATTAAAACTTTTATACAAGGCAGGCCTACATATCAATTCCAAAAAATGCAACAGTAAAACATAAGGTTGTATTCCTAGGCAGAAACAAAAAATGCAACAGCAAAACATAAGGTTGTATTCCTAGGCAGAAACATTACACAAGGCAACATCATGATCAAAGACAATGCCAAACAATTGATCAACAGGATAGAACCTCCAAAAAAGATCAAGGATGTTCAATGGATATTAGGATTCATCAACTACTACTATGTGTTCATACCAAATCTCACTGAAAAAACATTTTACATATCAAATCTTTTAAAAAAACCTAACAAATTTGAATGGACCTGGCAACTCAATGCCCTAAAAGAGAGTATGAAAATAATCAAATTACTTAACACTTTCATACCAAATGCTCCCTACATCCTGAACTGTGATGTCAGCACTGTCACCATCAGAGCAGTGCTCAGCCAAGTCCAAGACAGACAAGAGAAACTGATACAATGGTTCAGTCAAAAACTAAAACAAAGCAAATTTAATTAAAGCAATACAAAATTGGAAATGTTGGCTCTGATAGAATCACTCAAACAGTTCATACACTTCCTTATTGGAGAAATCAACTTCACAATCTGAACTGACAACAGCAGCCTCTGCTGGCTCAAAAATATGCAGGTGACTGCTTAAATATAATCTCTCACAGGATATAATACCTCAACAACTATCATTTCACAATAGAACATCACAAAGGCAAACTTCACAGCAATGCTGATCTATAGATGGCCATGCCCCAATACCAATGAGACCTCAAAAAACCACAAGGAGAAGCCAGAAACTTCTACATTATACCTCAGTGCCAATAGAAACAATTAGCAGACATCAACACTAATAGAAATGGCCATCCTGCCAAACCAATGCTATCAATCTTCATCAAAGAAGAAATTACAGCATCAGAAATTGCCACAGCACAGAACAATGACATAAAGCTACATCAGATCATGATATGCATAAAAGATCCTACATATTTGATGGACTCTATGGCCACCTGCTACTACCAAAAACACAACTGGAAAATTACTGACCCTGGAATTCTCTATGTGACATCAACAACTTGCAACCTAATAGCTCTACCAGAGTACTACAAACAGGAAGCAGTGAAAAAAAGTACATGAAGAAGGCCACAAGGGCATTTATCAAACTGAACTAACTGTCCATGAAAACTTCATTACAACATACTTGTGAAAAACAATAGAGAACGTAAGCAACAAATGCCAGTCTTGTGTCCTCCTGTCAACATGCAGGGCTTGAGAAGATCACTGCAGACTACACCAATGAAATTGTCAACACTGAAACCAAACAACTATCAAAAGACAATGAAGGTTATACATATGTGCTTGTAATGGTAGACCACTTCACAAAATACTGCAAATGATACCACTGAAAAACATTAAAGCTCAAACAACAGCTGAAGCAATTGTCAATAACTGGGTGTGCGTATTTGGACCAATGACTCAACTTATTACAGATCAGGGGAAATAATTTGACAGCCCACTTTTCTAAACAATGGCCAAGAAACTAGAAGTCCTGCACACCCATACAACAATAAACCACCCTCATGGCAATGGTGCAGTTGAACATGTCAACCAAACTGGCGAGAAATACTACCAATGGTGGAATATTTCTACAACACCTCCACTCAATCTACCACCAAAGTATCACCTTACAAAGTCATGTATGGGCACAAAGCTCCCACACCAGTTTCAATGCTCTTCAAAGGCTATTGCAGTACAATCAACAATAACTATGTCATGAACCTCATAAATAATCTCAACAAAACACTATTCAATGTGTGCACATGCTGAAAAGAGTTCTATACAACAACAACGCCAATTCAACAAAAAAATCTATGGACAACTCCATAAAATTGGTGACAAAGTATACATCTACACACCTGGCATCATCACAGACAAAAAACAAGTCTGAAAACTGGCCTTCAACTGGGAAGGACCTTGTACCATATCCAAGGTGTTACTGCACAACAATTACAAACTTGGTAACAAAATATTACCCACTTCCAGAATATCAAGAGAATAGTTCATGACATTGATAGTGCTCACATCTCCAATCTAAAAGAATTCAAATAAATTAAATGTGAAAATAATGAATATTACCTTACCCTAGGCTGCACAATATTTAATAATGATTCTTTTGACAATGAATTTCATTGTAAAAATTCCTCTCCTGTTTCTTTGTGCACACAACCTAAATAAATTGCTAAACCTAATATTAATTATTAATATTGCTACATTGCCTTTAGATAATGTTCTAGATGAAACAAAAAGCTGCTGCAATGAGTCCCAGGAGAACCAGTCAGAAGAAGAAACCTAGTCAGCACCAATCAAGTCCACCTGAATCTCCCTGCAGGTTGATCTCAGGGTCCTTCCCAAGATAACAACCACCTATGCAATATGGCTACTCACTATCTTTCTAACTGACAACCACAATCTGGAAATACCTGTCACTAGAGCCAAGTGAATCACCAGTACAAAAATATGATGCCATAATATTGCCATTGCTCTGATCTCAAGAAAAGTTAAAAACTGGATTCTACAACCATTTTGAAGACCTTCTCAATATTGCATTACTTCTGTGTTAGGTCTAACCCCAAAATTAAAAAGTGATTTCCAAGGTTCAGCAGTCTCTGTGTTGAAGCAAGTGCACCAAACAGTATCATAGTTATGATCACGTTGAGTTAAAACCTGACCAAACCACCAAACCTTAACCCAATTCATTGAAATTTGGTTACTCAGTAATATGAATTCTATAACTAATTTCAATTTAATGACCTCAATTGTTTCCAAAATTTCAACCCTTTTTACTACTATGTATACTGCACAATGAAATGTTTTTCATCCAAAATAAGGATTTTTAAATGCATTGCTATGTAATTTTTACACTTGGACTTACACCAAACATCACTTAGTAAAAACCGATTTTTTTCTGTTATGGTATTATTTATGAAAATGCTAATCTAATCTTTCCAAGCAAACCTGCTCAATCAAAAGGGATTCTTGTACATATACATTTATTGATAAACCTATTGTAAAATGACTGATAAAACAACTGGCTGTAATTTTTAAAAGACTCTTCAAGATACTTAATATAAAGTTTAAAAATTTACATTTTGTATTGAAAACTGAAGTGAAACAATGTTGCAAGCACAATATACTTGTTCTGTGACCAAAGCAACCGATGTAAATAAAGGAATTGAGTTTCAAGAAGCATCTAGCAGCAATAACAATACACCAACACAAGTTGAGATACATAGCAATTATGCATTGAATACAAGCTAAACACTTAACAGCGTTTAAAATAATTAACAACAGCTAAATCTCACACATTCACATTCTTCACATTCAAAATTATACTATATAATTGACTTATGGGAATAATACAGTGATTATTCTTTAATAATGGATAAACATTAATTTTAAATCTTATGAAAAATTTGAAAATTTGAGAAAAATCTGTATTTCAAAAGAATGCCACATTAATACGAGAGTACATTTTGAGCACACATAAGTCAAGTTTTAAATTATTCAATCCGACCTTTGAATTTTCATTTCTCGAAAATAACTATTGACCATTTCCATAACAGAATAGCTTAATGGGTCTGAATTTCAAAAATGGGGTATTCAATCTAATCAAGATGTATTATATTACATATATATATATAAATATATAAATATATATATATGTATATATATATATATATATATATATATATATTTTTAATAGTGTTACATACTTCACAAACTTTACACATTCCGTCTTTTAGTGATATAGCAGACTTTTTACACTTTGTACACACGAGTTCCTCTTCTTCAGGTACTGGAATTTCATTTAGTTCAATTGGCGGTCGCTTTTCTTTAGGCTTTGTTCTTCGTTCTTTTCTCTCTGTAGTGACCAAGCCCAATTCTAAACAGACAATTTCTGATTTTCAAAATTTCAGTAAATTGCTAAACTCAAACAAGAATTGAGATTGTCAGGCTAAAAACCAATTAGTACACATACATAATTAGTATTAACACACCGACAAACACAATCGTAGACACGAACATGATGCATTACCATACTAATTTTTTACATTATACTCACCACAAACATAGACACATACAAAGTTATTTTTATCATATATTATATATTTAGTTTGTAGTATAATTGTATCTTTTAACAAATATATTATTTTGATTCTTCATATTTTTTTATTATAATTTTTATTATTTTTATTATAATTATAATTATTATTATTATTATTATTATTATTATTAATCAAAACAATTTTCCTTTAGACTTGCTACAATCAATGAATTAGAAAACATTGTTAAGAAACTTGATACCAACAAATCAACGGCTTCTTATAACCTCCCATTTTTTATTATTAAACGTTTTTTTCCTATTTTTGGAGAACAATTATTAGTCGCATTTAATCAATGTATTATTGATTGTGAATTTCCAGACTTACTAAAAAAATCTGATATAACTCCTATATTTAAAAAAGGTGACAACCTAAACGCAAAAAATTATAGACCAATTTGTAGTACACATCCTTTTAGCAAACTCTTTGAAAAACTTTTGTATGTTCAAATAAACGCATTCCTAAAATCTGAAAACATCCTATCACATAAACAATTTGGATTTCGCAATGGCCATAGCACCCAAGACGCAATTCTATCTATTACTCAACAAATAAAGTCTAATATATCNTAAAAAAGGTGACAACCTAAACGCAAAAAATTATAGACCAATTTGTATTACACATCCTTTTAGCAAACTCTTAGAAAAAATTTTGTATGTTCAAATAAACGCATTCCTAAAATGTGAAAACATCCTATCACATAAACAATTTGGATTTCGCAATGGACATAGCACCCACGACTCAACAAACAAAGTCTAATATATCTCATAGTAACTGCATTTGTGTAGCATTATTAGATCTAAGCAAAGCATTCTATTCAATGAATTTTGTTTGGCAATGGCCATAGCACCCAAGACGCAATTCTATCTATTACTCAACAAATAAAGTCTAATATATCTCATAATAACTGCAGTAGTGTAGCATTATTAGATTTAAGTAAGGCATTCAATTCAATGAATTTTGACAAGCTTATAAATTATAATTTTGGTGCTAACTCAATTAATTTAATCATGAACTTTTTAAAAAGTAGACAGCAGCGTGTAATATTAAACAGTAAAAAATCAAGTTATATTACGACTGACCGTGGGGTACGCCAAGGCACTGTACTTGGCCCTAAGTTATTTGCAATTTTTGTAAATGATATAATAAAACATGTTAAAAACAGCGACATTTACCAATATGCCGACGACACATGCCTAGTAAGTACCGCAAAAAATGCTTTTGATGCTACCAAAAACCTCCAAATAGATGTAGAAAAATTAAACAATTATTTTACAAATAATCAACTGAAACTAAATATTGACAAAACCCAATTTATAATTTTTTCACCGAAGGCACAAAGAAATCTAATAAATGATATAGAACTAAAGATAAATAATGAGTCAATAAATCAAAGTGATTCAGTCAGCTATTTAGGAGTTGAGATAGATAATGAATTAAAATTTGAAAAATTTCTACTGAATAAGATTCAAAAAATGACTGCAGGCATTAGATATCTTTATCACTTACGCAATGTAATATCAAGCAATTATCATAAACAACTGATACATGCTTTCTGTTTGTCTCATTTTCAATACTGTTCTTTTCTTTTAACTAACCTAAATTCGAAACATCGTATGCTTCTATCAAAGACATTTAATT